>WHVD01000166.1:0-175219 GCA_015178975.1 Hysterangium stoloniferum
CCCGAAAGGGGCCTTATTGACGGTGAAGGTCAAAGGTTGAGGTTCCTTAGAAGAGCTGGCTGGAATAAAACCCTGTCGTCCTGGGAGAATAAGTCTAGATCCCAACGGCTGATCTCTTAGAGTACCAATTTCATAATTAATATGGAAGTCTTCTCCCAAAAGAATTGGCACCATCATTCCTCTAACGACATAAGTTTCAGCCGCGAACTTCAGTAACGTTCCACTGTCGTCCTCCAGGTAAATGGGGACATTAACATATCCGATAACCTTAGCGTTACCCGTGAGCTGAATTAGACGTAATTTGAGTCCTTGTTTCAACTTATACATGCCCTGCAGTTCCTTGTAGAATTCCTCCGATATAAGGGAAAGATCCGCTCCCGTGTCCATTCGAATTTTAACGCGTTTGGGTGAATCGGGAGTTCCTACATGACCGAAAACATGGAGCGCTGCAACTCCTATGCTAGAGTAACCACTGGGAGGATCCCGTTTTCGATAAAGGATTGTAGTATCCTCCTTCATCAGACAACTGGGACAAGGATATTGGATTCGAGGCCTCTTACTTTCCTTGCGCAGGGACAAGATTACGTTCCTGCGTTCACTTCGGCAAGGAACACACTTCGAAGGGGAATCCAATACTGGATCATCGTCGCTGTCCTCCGAATCCGAATTCTCGTACGGTAGTAAATCGGGGGGGTTCCCGGGATCAAACGGGAACGTGTCAACATCAGCTCCAGATGAACAGAGCGAATTCGAACTGATTTGTTTGTGAGAATCTCCAGTCTGACAGTAGTCCTCGGTCAGGCCTTCAAGGTCCTGCCGATGAACACTCAGCCGGTCTCCTTTTTCGAAGAAATCTGCGGCAAGTATGGATACGTAAGCTTCTGACAGAAGAGCTTCACCAGTCGTTTGATTTTCCTCCCTCACTAATTTGTCTTCGACATGGGGCGAATAAATGGAAACAAAAGTCAATTCGTCATCAGAGTTATTTACTTGTCCTTGTATAGATAGTCCATGAACCGCTTCATATAACCTTTGCTCCTCAGCTTCCTCCGACATATCCTGTGCGGAGCATTTGTTGATAGAGACATAATGAGACATTTTGCCAGCTTGAGGGCAGTCTATCTTAAAATGCTCCGGACTTCCACATATCCAACATTCCTTGGTGGGTTTGATCGAACTCCTCTTGTTACTCCTCTCGAAGAACATTTTTCCGTGACGCTTTCCCTGTTTTGGATCAGCGACGTCTGGAATGGTCCTTCTCGTCGAGCCTCTCTCGTTAGTCTCACTAATGAGAATATGGTTAGGTGAAGAGGAGTCGCCGGTGACTCTAAAATCCAATTCTTGACCCTCCGATAACATTACATGCGGTTTCTGGAACCTGTAACGTTCCCGGTGTGTTTGGACCCAAGCGTTAATCAGAGCTTCTTGCAGGTTATTAGCATAAGTCTGTAAACTCATGATATTATCGATGGGTTGTCCTTGAAGAAGGTAGAGCCATTCCGTAGGCAGTGTGAGAATGAGTCTGCGTGTCTCATCCCCTCTATCCTGGTAGAACCCATACAGGAAACGATAAAGTTTAACTCTCCATTGGATATAGTGGACGGGTGTCTCACGATCGTGACCAGCCTGTCGGAATTTCATAGCTTCCCATTCTAAGGCTAAGGATTCACGCCAACGAGTTCCGAGCAATCCTTCGACGATACCCCAAAGAAACGACCCATGAGATTGACTGAATTCAGTACGATGCTCACGGTCTAAGGTGCTCCACCAGACCTTAGCGTGCCCCTTGAGTCGTCTTGGCAGAGCAACTCCTAAGATCGCACTCATAGAGTCTGATATCTCCGTGAGACTCATGATATCCATGATATAGTCCAGGGCTTCAGATTGAGCTCCATCGTATTCAGGGAGATCAGACCATTTGATCTTGAGGTCGTTGGTGTTAAGAGTGACCTTCTTGTCCTTAGGTAAGTCGTCAATAAGCGTGCTAGCTCGAGACCGCATCGGAGTTCGAAAAGGGGTATTAGGCACTCCATTGTGGCATTCCCCACGTCCTGAGTTCCCTCCCCGGTCTGAAGTATTCGAACTCCCAGATGAATCGCTAGGGGGTCCTCCTGATGGCAAGAAAGGGTTTGAAGCGATCGGTAGAGAATGGCGGGGACCGTCTGGATTAAGCAATCCTCGACCAGCAACTGGGCCAGCTATGCCCTCAGTAAATGCAGTGGAGAAGGACGGTCTACCCTTGTTGGCGACTGATCAGTTTCTGAAAGTGGTCGCTTCATCCCTGAAGTTAGGGCTGTTGGAGACTCCCTCAAATGCGACGCGAGAGCGGTGATCTCCCTGGAAAGACGTTAGGCCTGGTTCCATCGCGATTTGTCTCTCGATCTCCATCGCGTTCAGAAGTCGACACGGCTGGGGTTGATGGAAGGGAGCGCAGACCTCAATCCTCTTCTCCTGAAGGCGTTCTATTACTTGCGTCCTCAAATCCAGTGGAAAATCCTCCAATATTACAGGACGGTTGAGAGAATGCAGAAAACGAGTATCAGGGGACCCGTTTAAGTTGCGAACAAACGAATTGGTCGTGGAGATAGGCGAATCAGGGACCTGGATTGAGTCGTTATAGGGGAGGAGTACTTCTAAAACCATCTTATCAAGTCTTCTTTGGTTTCGCTTCAACCGACCTCTTAAAGTGAGGTATGCCAGCGATAGATTCGGTGTGACTCCATTGAGAGACTCCTCCAACATACGGATGTACATGTACTGGTAGTCAACCTTAGGCACCACATGATCTCTGCCAAGCAGGACATGCAGGATCTGTAACACATCATCATGCGTACGAAGTGCTTCAAGGAACAAAGAAAACACTTCCCGCTTGAGAATTCTTCTTCCTCCTTCCATAGTAATCGTCACCTCGTTCGACCATTCAGGAATCGATTGGGTCAAATCCTCAAGGTTCCCTGGTCGCGTGAATAAATCCCGCGCCGATAAAATCGCTTGATAATGCCCTAACCAGACTGCTACAGTCTCCGGTAGAATAGGGTAATCCGTACTGTACTCCTCCACGAAGGGGGTAACCTGATCCTCGGGGATTCGATCGGTGTAGTACATATCCCATTTGCAATCGATGGGCTGGGCGTAAACCATATGACCTCCGAGGAACTGCTTAAGGATGACCTGTCTCGGAGGGAATCTGAGAACGGGTGTGGGTGCTCGATTAGACTCAATGTTAACTCCAGGGGTGTCCAACTGCTCGAGTAATGAGCGTTCCTCAGGTGGATCGGGGGGAATGTTCATTGACGATCCAGCTACTACTCCGGGGGAATCCTCCGGAGGAGCTGATCCTTGAAAAGTCGACGAAGACTTCCTCAGGGTGACGTTACGGGGTGGTTCTAGGTTAAAAGATTTTTGACGAGGCATGGAGCTACCAGGCGTTGATGAAGGCCTAGACGTTTGATTCTTGCCCATAGTCATTCACGTGTCCAGGTCTTAGTAGTCAAATAATAAGTTTTTCCTCGTAGGAAAAGAACGGTCCGGCCCGGATCACCACTGTGAAGAGTGGCGGGTTCTGACTGCTCTATATACGAAGAATAGTGTTTATTCAACTACTATTAGAGAGTATTGACCATCAGTACAATACTATAGACTACTAGACTGTTAGTACTAGTATAAGAATGCACTGCACGCCTCAAGAGCAACTGTATAGTTGCTCGTGACGGCTTAGAACAGTAAGATAACGAGTTGACCTTTTACGGTACAACTAGTAGCTAGAAATAAGAAAGATACTCAGCTAAAGACTGAGTGTCTAGGATAGAGTATTAGTAGCGTGAGTCGACTACGGTGTCGACGAGCGCAAAGTCTTGAAAGCAGAACTCGACCTTAGCGGTTCGAGTTCAAAAGGCTATTAGTAGACTAGAGAATGCTACCTTTATGGTAGCTGAGATACTACCCTTGACACCTCTCGTTATTCGACGTCTGAGTCGTTACGAAGTGGTGTCTGCTGGGTAAAAAGTTGTCTGCATTTAGCGCTGAGAGCGCCCATAGATATACACAAGACTTCGAACTAAGAAATACGGGTATGCTCGAAGATCTAGAGAGTTAGGGAAAAAGAGTAAGAACTAAATAATATAATACTATAATATATGTATTATTCCACAGTCCAATCATGATATATGCATACCCTTCACAGTTCTATTCAAGGCTGGAGCTGAGCTCCTTATATACATTTTAGTCTGAGACATTTAGAAGATTCTAGAAGATTTAATGATGTCATTCTGGGAGGAGTGATGTCATTTAGAATTTTCTAGAATTTTCTAGAGCATTGTGGAAGGTTCTAACTACTTCTAAGACACTATAGAATATTCTTGGCATAATGGAACATTGTAGAATTTGATAGAATATTCTACAATATTCTATCTAATATTAGTACCTATTAACTAATGTTCCATTGGAAGCCACTGGAATGTTCCAGAGAGTTTCCTGTTTTTGTTGCAGTAGCATATATGATGACATAATGCTCTCGCGCCTGTGCGCACGCATGACACCCTTCGCGTCTTGTGACTGTCACGCGTTGTGACAGTCGCGCGCCTGTGTGACCGTCGCACACCTTTGTGACAGTCACACGCCTCTGTGACTGTCGCACGCCCTTGTGACAACTGTCACCTGTTATGACGGTTGTCACTCGTTGTGACGATTTTCCCACGCGCCGTGTAATAAACACCAGGCCGGTTTTATATTATTATATAATTATTATATTTACTTTTAGTTAGTTATAAATATAATATTTTATTATAATAATATAAAAATATATATATATTTCGCCTTGATAATGCGCGAGTATTTCAAATCGCGTTTTGTCAGCGTCGGAGTTTGAAATATCATGTGAATGTCACATGATTACTCGTGCGTTGTGAATAAGCGCTGAGTCGCCGACATATTAATCAAAAAAGAATAAAAAGTAGAAATTCAATAACCTGCTCAATTTATTAGATACAAATACAAAATAAATTGTATAAATTCAAGATAAATCAAACGAATATTGTACAATTTAATCGTCGCAATATAATTACATTTGAATATTTGTTTTCGCAATTTGTTAGGGGAAATTGTTTAAAAATCAGAAAAAACTTAGAAATACATAACACTAGTGAGAGCGGTGTAATTCAAGGAGGAGTTTAGAGTGGAAAATGTATTAGATTACTGGGGTGAATCTAAGCCGATTTTCTGACTGGATTGTATGTACAACATCCGCAAGACTAAATAGACCATGGAATGAATGACATACCAAATCCAGTAATGATGAAACGAAACTCGCAAAACATAAAATGAGAATAGTAAACACCAAATTTGGTGTTAGGAATGGGACAGAACAGAGTGGAGTCCAAATCGTGACAAATCATAAACCATAATGGAAAATGGAACAGGAGCAGAGTCTGAATCGTGACAGGTCATTTAACTAAAAACGGGAATGGGTCTCTGTTAGAGGGATGACGGGTTTTCTGAGTGGGGTCCAGTGACTGACATGTGGGACAAGGTCAGACATAGACAGGGACAGAGTCCAGTGGGTATTCCAGTGACTGATACACAATGTAACGAAGTTGAAGGTAGACAACTCTGATGTACAGAGTCCAGCGGGAATTCCAGTAAACTGACAATTGGTGCGTATAGGGGACAGGTGCGTATAAGTTAGTGCCCAGAGTCTGGCGGGAATTCCAGTTGTAACAGAGCCATAGAAGCTGCGAGACTCCCATGTTGTCTCAGATGTTTGATTCTGAGGTTGAATTAGGTATTTGGGTATATAATGGTCATGTTGTCAGCATTATACAATAGTGTGCTTTGCCCTTATACATTGAGACTCCTAAAATATTCAACAGGTTATGGACCCCACCCGCAAATGTGGTGGAGTCTTAATGCGAGCACACCCTGGAGAGCCACTGGTTACCCTGGCTGGACAGTGTTTTGTCAGAATCGCCACCTGATGCCACTGCGTGAAGTGGCATAAGATCAGCAGTTTTTAAATTGCATGCTGTCAATTGTCCTCACCTCACACATCATTTGACGCAATCCCTTGCACATAAGAATATGCTCCGAATAACACTGCAATGACCTGGCTGACGGAGATGCCGAAGATATGTTCCAGAGTTGTCAAGCCTAAGGATGGCAGCCTGACAGGTGTATCATGAGCTGGAGGGATAGGAAACCTTTGCTGGAGGAAATGCTGTGACTATTAGAGTTTTAGGGAGCTGTCATCACAGAAGAGTTTCAGAGGTGGGGAGGAGGCCCTGGGCAGGCTGCTGAGAGTGACATTCACCAAACATGACCTAATAACGTTCAGATAGCTCTGGTCATTTGATTGGAATGAGATTGGTTGACCTATGGTCGAATTTTTGTTATAATTGAAGCTCCACTACATGGTAAGTAATCTTCACTTTAAATAATTTCTAATATCCTCCTCTACCAAGTCCCACTTCACCACCATCATCACAGTCAAACAATAGCAATAAACACCATTCAAATGGGTATAATATGATATACTCATCATGAACACCCCTTTTGTTTTTAAGTCTATTTGTCATCCCTATCTGCCTTGAAAAGGGACCTCCATTTGTCTCTACCCCGCCATCTCCTTTGGTACCCACTAGTCCTAATAGCTGTCGCTCCTCTTCAAAAACTTCTGGATTTAGTTTCACCACGCAGCCAAAAGCGCATAAGCGACATATATATATGCCCATTCTGACATACTCATCCATCGATCTTACTACTTCCATACAATGCTCACATCATCATTCATGGAAAATTCTAACACAGCGTCGGGAGAGAGGAAGGTTTATGAAGTTGTTGTAGAAGAAGCTGATTTTGTTACAATGTATTGGTACGTGATTTGGAATATTGGTATTATTGTACCTCATTTTTGGTTTGCAGGTTGTTGAAATATTGCTATGCCAATTGGGTCTTGTTCAAAGACCATGACAACCCGCATGCATCAGTAAACCGCACTGGCAAAGGATGGAGTGTGAAATGGTTGAGTAAATGGAGTGGCGGTGAATGGGATTGGAACCCAGCTGACATTTGACCACAGGTGAATTTTTTCTGCCATTGATGTCATTCCAGACTAGTTGCACTTTTGAAGCACACTTCCTACCTCATTGGCTCAGATGGAGTATCAGCCCTGACCAAGCTTTCAAAGCAAGGTGCGGTACATCATAATGGTTTGGAAATCTGGCTGACATTTGATCACAGCCAAATTTTGACCTGCCATTGTGCCCAACATTGTCATGCTTTTGAGAGACTCCAATGCAACTGTTCAATCAAATGGTGAATTACCTTTGGCGGCATCACTATTGGCATTGGTGCAGTTCCCTAGTATTACAATGGTTATTTAGGTTGAGTATCACTGGCAGCCACTTCTGAAGTCATATTTATATTGGGTATGGTTGTAGTGTTATGTGAATGAAATATAAATTATTAAACATCACTAATATACAAGCACTGTTATTCACCTTTTGGCCGGAAGGCATCCCCCTTATGCTCCCTTGGGGGCAAGGTACCTCTCTTATTCTATCCTTGGCAGTAAGGTATCTTCCTCATACTCCCCTCAAAATACCTTACATCCACATCTATTTCCTTGGGGTAAGTGGCATTCCAGGGCTTTCAAGGTAGTTTTAAGATCCAAAGTCCTTGCCACAAGCCAGGTCAACCTTACCAAAATTTCCCTTAAATCTACTTAAACATAAGTGTATTCAAGGTATATAAGGACAGAAAACATTTTCCTGATGCTCTAAGCTGACCTGGTTTCGTGAAATTATAGCCATGGCCAATGAAGTTGGTTTCGATTGTTTTATAAACATCAAGAAAGTGGGAAGATCAGTAAGCATGCCATCTATATTGTCTAGAGCCATCTAGGAGAGCTAGTGAGCCCAGCTAAATTCTGCTAGATGCACTACTTCTGCAAGATCCCTATTCACTGGTCAGTATAAAAGCTTACTATAGATCTAGGGAGGCTAGGGAGGCTACATAATGGGTGTAGACATTCCCAAATCCCTGATGAAGCTGTAAATACGGCTTTAAATTGCTAAAATACTCCATTCGGAGAACTACAAGCAATTGATGTGTAACCAAATTCGGAGTATAGCGAAATGCAAGCCATGCTACTCTCATCTTATATACAGCGTGATGATCTGCAGAATCATCGAAAATGTCATATGCACTGGCTCCCATGGTGCTTCACTACAGAATTTACCAGTAGAGAAAGATAAATTGATCATGATGCATTGAAAGTTCCAGTTTTTCCTGGTTACAATCGATGTTCAATGAACTGGGAGCTACAATATTTGTGGAAGTTTGGCAATGGAACTTTAACAGACATAAAATTATATAGGAGTAGTCCTGTTTCATTGTTAATTCTCCTGGATGGGATGTGTAATTATTTGATTAGCCTGTGTTGGAAATGGTGATAAAACACCCACCACTCTGAGGGCAGTTCACTCCTCTCCTTCTACCAAATTATCTGTAAATGCATATTGCCGACTGTAAGGGAGTGAGACTCCCTACACTGCAATTTGACAATATTTGGCCCCATTGCTGTCCACATCCCATTGTTCTCCACTAGTATATATTATGTACATGTGGGTTTTCAATAAAATAATGGTTTTCTTCCCCATCATTCATTCTAGTGTCTGTCTGCACCTGTGGCAGAAACTAGTCTTACAGGACCATCTTCAGTGAGGCTGATGACCTGTGTACACCTAAACTATCACCAAACCTATCATGTCAGAAGGTGAATATGCCTGGCCAAGTTGTCTCATCAGTGTAAGGAAGTTGAATATAACTTGTGTAAATTTGGCTTCCGAAAGCTTATAAAGAAGGATACTACAGAACTACTGGAAGTCAACGTTCCAATTCTTGTTAGGTCCTGTGATAGTGTTTGACCTCAATAAATATGCAAGGTTTCACAGCAACCAGCATCGGTAGCGACTTCACACGATCCATCGTTTACCCTTTTGAAATCAACCCACTTTGTAAACTCCGTTTTATCCGTTAGGTCACGTTATCGTCCTTACACACAAGTGCTTCGGTTTGAGGCGCTGATGGTTTCAATTTTATATTACTGCCAACTGATTCTCTGGTAGCGCTAATTATTATGCTTCAAATGAACTTCTATCTATACATTACTAACCGTTGGCGTTAGGGCGTGGCTGTTTATATCCCACCTCTCATCTTCATCGCTCTCCCTTCTCTTCGTCCTTGCTCCCACCATTGTCATGGCTACTCCCGTTGACATTCGAGATACTTTTGGGGCCTGTTTTGTTGCCCTCTTAATTGCATTTCTTCTCTACGGGATCTCACTTCTTCAGACGATAACTTATTACATGCGGTACCCGTACGTCCTTGATCAACGTATCCCTTTCTACAACTCATTTGATGCAGAACTGATGCGCCGCGCATGAAAACCCTGGTTGCTGTTGTCTGGTATTTGAGCTAGCCCCTATGGTCAGCAGCTGGAACTAACAATCATGAAAGTACTGCTAATACCTTTCAGATTATCCTCATCGCACATGGTGTGCTTTCCGAGTCCTGGAATAGGTTCAATGTTCTCGTTAATTGACATCTCACTCAGGGATATACTATTATTTAGTTCTAAACTATTTTAATCCTGATGCCTTGGCCGATGGAACGTGGTCCTTTATCGTATGTCACACGGTCTATTCAATACTAATATCCTACTCATCTTGTGATCAGCTGGAAGTTGTTGTAACTGTACGATGCCGCCTTTTCGTGCGGTGCCCATACAAACGTCTTAATTTCATTGCTAGGATGTGATCGCCTGCATAGTACAAGTGTACTTCGCGATGCAGCTTTATTTGCGTGAGTATGTTGATATATAAAGGACCTTAGCCTGATAGTTATCATAGTCAGCAAACAGTGGTTCTTGGCCGCTATGATTGCAAGTACATTACTTGTTCCTAATAACATCCTTTTGATATTTTTAGTTTACTTAGTTGTTGCTTTCCCTTAGTCAAGCAGGTATGTGACTAATAAACATTTTTTTGTCGTAGGTACTTACTCCTCTGGCCTAGGAACTAGTCTGGGTTCGTTGATATAATTCTGAATTCTAATAACGACTCTTGACTCACTGCAATCAGCTTTTACGATTAGTGGGTAAGAATTGCTCATCTCATTTTGTTAGTTATTTATATTTATTTATATACGTTAAATTCTGCCTAGATTCATAGTAGGGGGTGCATTTACGAAGCTCCAAGATCATACTATGAAGGTGTGGGATCGATTATCGATTTTTTATCCAACTAACGATATTGTTTTTTTGGATAGGGTCTCCTGCTTACCCATCTCACCACCTCGCTAGCAGCAGATATCATTATTACCGTTGGACTGTGTGCCCATTTACAAGCCGCGCGTACTGGGTATTCGCAGTACGTTATCGCTATGCTGACGGGACTCGCTCAGCTCGTTGCTAACCAACAAAATAGGACGGAACGACTCATTTCAAAGCTTCTTGTTTACACAGTCAACCGTGGTATTTTAACCGGTTTATCTGCTTTCCTCGAGCTCGTCTTCGTGCGTGTATGGTTATAAAACAATTTCATGTGACCTTTAAACGTAGGATTTTTCAGTATCTCTCAATGCCGTGAGTCCTGCCATCATCCTTGTCAACCTCTTGCCTAATGTTCTAACTGAAATTGCAAGGAATACCTTCATCTTTATCGGTATCCATTTTATAACCTCCAAATTCTATACCATTTCGTTCATGGCAACACTCAACATCCGCCGTCAATCCAACTCTCATTCCCGCTCTGGATCAAACACAAACCCGCCTCATCAAAGAGATATTTCGCTAAGTAACATGTCAAATACAACGGCGATCCCGGGCGCATTAACAAAGCCAATCCTGCCCATTATTAACATTACGAGAGGACCCGATGCAATGACTACTGCGAGTGTATACGTGAGTCGTGTGGGCCATTACCTTTAAAGATGGTGTTTGACTGGGCTTCCTAGTCACAACCTTCGCTTATCAAAGAGCCTTCAGATTATGAGACCGGGGAAACATTTCTCTCTTCGATGGGTCGGGATTAAGATGAGGGTGTTTAACGTGGATGCCTCACGACATATATTACTCAATTGTCTTATCCTCGTGCTTTTGTTTGTGCTGTACGACAACGCTATGCTCTCATGTTGACCTATCCATGATACCAAGACAATCGAATTCATGACTCCTTACAAGTGTAAAGATATACCAAAAACGAGACTTGTGAGCGCCCAAGATGCATCTACAAGCGCAGTTAAAACCGATAATTATCTCTTTGTGTCGGTCGAAATCTTATAACGTTATGCAAGTCATAGGTGGTGCAAAGCTCTGGGGCAACTTGAAACTGACTGACTTCAATATTACAGTAATACTCGACAAATCTATACCCCCACCGCCACTGCGCCTAATTTTCGCTCCACTAATATTTTGGTTTAGCCCTTTTCACCGAATAACTATTCTTTAACTCACTTCTTCCCCCTCCTCCAATCTTCCATCTCCAGGAACAAATGGCATTTGAAATCGGGGAACACAACGAAACAACTAACTCTTATTAGACTATAAGTGAGTGTCGGATATATTCCACTTACAAATAAATTGCAATTGCAGCCATGTGGTTGACAATCACGCGTTGTACTGACACAAGGTTGTCCACAACCCCATTGTGTGGCACGGAGAAGTCTTGTAGCAGGAGTCACACCACGAGGGTCGACAAGTGCTGCAGAGACTGGAGATATGCAGAGAATCATAGCAGTGAAAACCTGCCTCGGCAACATGGGAAATTGGTTGGTTAATATGAGGTGGGGGGAATTGAATGGACTGGCAGCAGAGGTACGGCGTCGATAACGTGATTGTAAGTAGATCTTGTTGTATTTACTGATATACAGACATACACCAAAAGCAAAACATACCAGAAGTTCTAATTACGTTATTAGTGCCCATGGTCAGGGCATCATTTACGTTATTAGTGCCAATGGTCCGAAGGGTCCTATGTTACTTCGATAAGCTGAATAGGGTGAAAGACTGCAGCCAAACTTTACGGAATACTGCGGAAGTTCGAGGGTAAGCTTCTCATATAACCTTAGAAATTTCTCACCACCTCTATCTTAAAAGATAAAACCCTTAACCGGTAGATTAAAGACCTATAGGAGGGCAGATACTCTATGGCAAACATGGGTAAAAAATATATACTTCCTCATATTTAAAATGTCTGATAAAAATGCTGTATTGGTTTTCTCGTTATTTTGAAGGAAAACGCCTCGATCAAATACCATGTTGAAGGTTGCACAGCTTTCAAGAGGTCAATTCAATATCGACACTCCGAGGGGCAGAGGAGTCGACAGGGATCAGAGGACAAGACGCAACCACGAATGCTAGTCAGTAGAAGTAAACTTGAGCGGAACCATCTTGGAGAATGTGCTCCAGCTGAAGCACTGGGTTTGGTTTGTTACCAATAAGCTCAGATGCACATGACTGAGGCTCATATTTTTGAGCTCGGAATATCCTCTAAATTTTGTGGAGAATGTATAATCTGCGAGAGAAGATTCAAATTTGAAAACATGTAGGAAATTTTAAATTCTCTAGACACTTTTCCAAATTGAACCAAATAAAGCTTCAAGAGCACTGTCACTTGTCAAAGTATGTATGAACCATACAGTGTTTTTAGTCCTCAGTCGGTAGAGGACAAGGGGAGATCCTTTACTGGATACAAAGGACCACATTACATATTCCAGCATCGGGAATGCCTCAAAAACTTTATGAAGTTAAATTTGGAAAATGGCCGAAGAATTCTTTAAAATATATATAATTTCCCATGTATTTTCAAAAACTTGAACATTCTCAGGAAACTTTGTATTTTTCACCAAATTCCGAAATCGAGAAATTGAGTTTTGGGACTGATGACCACAAAGTAAAAGCGGTACCTATTGGATGTTCGAGTGAGATATGGGAGACGTTTCGGGCTAGCACACAAGGAATGTCAATGAAAGATGTTTCAGAATTTTCAGCACATATTACTAAAGAGTGGCCTCCAATGTCCCACATCAACGGTTTATATATGTAACTGCGTTTCGTCAGGTAGTAATCAAGGTGCGAAACATATATCTTTAATTTTAAAACAAGGTTATGTATTTGGGTTCAAAGTCTAGCCGGAGCCAGTCGATAAGTAACCCGAACATGACGTTAGAGGTACTGCCGAAACGCCAAAGGAGATAGCGAAGTTTGCTTTACCCTTCGCCATCCAGTGCTGACTGGCGCTTGATTTTAGGCAAGTTCCATGATTTCAGTTATGTGACCACCAACCGTCAACGGTGTACTATTGCACCGCCAAAGAACTATTCCCCCCTCCATCTACATAGGGATTTGTTCAGAAAGTCAGAGGATTCACTAACTTCCTCGGATTAGGGATATGAAAAAAGGACCAGGAGAAATATGTACTTCAATCCCATTACTTCAGTTACATTTCAAAATCAGTGTAATGCATATAATATAGAGCCCCTATTTTTTCAATCAAGATACGACAAAGGTGGTGGTATGGGGCGGGTGTATCCATTGCGAGAATAGCCCAGTAGCCGTAACAGTTCATGACAGATTTGTCTACATGTCTTGCCAGGTCCGATTAATAGCTTATTAGATTACATACCTAATCTGCAGGAGTTGTCGCTTGGGCACTATCGTCATGAATGTATCAGAGGAACTACTGACCGCGGTGACCGGTATTAATCCACCAACATCCCAGTATACTGAAGGCAGTAATTAGTGTTGCTACATCTGGCGTTTACGTCTGTAATTGGTGAATAAATCGAGAAATAGATTCAAGTCATAACACTCTGGTGTCTGCCAGGCAGTCGCGCGAGATCCCAGGCAATGCCGCCTCGTGAGACCGCCCGACGTGGAGGCATTGAAGCACCAACGGAATGGTGAGTGGTTCATTCCAGTCGATGCCACTCCATTCCACTGAAGTAGCATACGCCATGAAGCACAGCTATGATAAGTATCTGCCTTCCAGGAATCGATTCAAGGTTGCAAGGGCAAGACGATGCATGAGACATGAGCGAATAAAGTAGGTCACGGATGGCTGTGGTGATGCGTCGTTGGCGACGGTTTCTCGAAGATGGTTTTCGGTGACGCTGCTGCTATTGCCATATCGACTTCCGAAGCCAGCGTTACTGGGCCTGTGAAGGTATGTTCGCAGCCTCTCCTAATTATCATACAACCCGTATCTTGTTGAAGGCAGTATCCACGCGAACGCGTCCTCCCCCCCCCCTCTCCCTCCTCATGCAAGAAGAGCATCGTGTTGTTAAAATTCAAGACCCATATTATTAGGGAGTCATGGATAAGTATAACAGACTGCTTGTAACTATACAGTAGTTGCCTCATTTATATACGTTTTCTCGATTATGTAGGCGCTGGGGGAGTCGGGGTGAAATGCCCGAGAACAAAGGGCAGAAGAACCTTTATGTCTCAGCTCATATTGCCCCCTGATCGGGAAAAGCAGAACGGCGTTTTCTTCACCTTCCAACACTCCTCCTCACCGATGCTTTTCTACCGCTGTCTTATTGTAGACCAAGTAGTCTTCGTAGTCCCATGGATTGTGGACCTTACAGGGCCTTCGTGAATATGTTGGTCATGGATGGTTTGCTGCAGTATATTGAGTGAGATGTGAATGTCGAAGGAAGTCGAGATAATGGAATGGATGATAATAAATTTGGGAAAATTGCCACCACACTTCAGAAAGTGAGATTGTGATACATAGGATCCAATGTGCTGCGGGGGTGGTTGTGATTGGAATTGAAAGTGAATTCGAGTCGTGAATGGTAGCTGGCCATGATCCACTTTGAACTCTCCAGTCCATTCTTTTTCGAAACTAGTAAGCCTGAATGCTGCTGCCCAAAAAAAATGATAACTTTAGTTGTAGGACTTGATACGCCATGAAATAGTCGTGATAATAAAAGTCGAGTTTTCCCATTTTTATCTGCTTTGTTGTGTCATGAAAGGTGTAGCAGTCATCAGCCAGACAAGCTTTCTGAGTCGCATAATGTAGGACTAGATTCTCCTCTTCGACTGGCATAGACCTGTACGAACGTTGACGTACTGTTAGACAATTGTAGAAATAAGTAGCAGTCGTCGGCCAGACAAGCTTGCTGAGTCGCACATGACAGGACTGAAATTCTCCTCCTTGAATCACATAGCTTTGGTGTGCCGACAAGGGTACAAAATTTGAAGTGATTTTGGGTCGTATAACGTAGGTCCAAAATAAAGCTTTCTGGGTCATATATCATAGGTCCAAAATAGAGCTTGCTGGGTTGTATAACGTAGGTCCAAAATTCTCCTCCTCAGCCTGTGTAGGTCTTGTATAAGGACCGACACATTGCTAGACAAGTAATAAAAAGTAGTAGATTATTGAGGGTATTCCAGAGTCGGATTTGGCCTAAAATAAATTCATAAGGCAAGATGTCGAAGCTTCCTGCCCTGTTACGGTATTAAGGTCTTGGTCTGAAACGTGGTATTGCCTCTTGATTATACATACACCCTATAAATGTGCCATTAAGCTGGCATAGATTGTTGTTTCCTGATTATGCATACGCCTGTCAAAAAATAGAAGGATCGAATGTCGAGGAAATGAAATATGAGTTTTATACTCAATAAATTGTGCCATAAATTTTGTCACCGAAATGGCCACACAAAGGTGGGTGTGGTGGACTTGGAACAAGCGGTTCCATAAAAAATTGAGCTATATTGCTGTAAGTTTCGTCACCAGCCAGACAGAGGTGGTCGCAGTCAACTTGGAACAGGCAGTTCCATAAAAATGAGCTATATTGCCGTAAGTTTCGTCACCGGCCAGACAGAGGTGGTCGCGATTAACTTGGAACAGGTGGTTCTGAAAGAATTCAAGTTTAAGCTCTATAAATTTTGCCATAAATTGTGTCCCAGAAATTACCTAGTTCCTATTGAGGAGTGGTTGCAGTAGACTTTGGAACAGGCGGTTCCAAGAAAATATAGCCGACAGAAAAATGACGGTGAAAATTGCGCTCAGAGGCGATAGTAAGATGATGGTACATAGGCGATAGATGAGGGTGCAGATTGGCACATAAAAAAGGTTTCACTCAGAGGCGATAATAGGATGGCAGTGTAGAATAGCACCGAAAACAATTTCATGCAGAGGTGATAGTGGGATGGTGGTGTAAAGTAGCACCAGAAGAATTCCTCATGTTAGTGGTGAGGTAAAAATGTGCCCAGAGGCGATAATGAGACGATGTTAATGCATCACAACAGAATTTTGAAATCAATGCCGCCGGAAATTGATAGCAGGTGAGATTGCATCACTGATGGATAGGGCTGATTAGACGACAATGCCAATGATGTTGAGCATAGATGTGACAGATGTGGTGGCGATGAGACAATGAAGTGGGCGGTTATGTGCTGAAGTAAGTCGAAAGAGATGTTGAAGGAGGATGGATATGATGCACACATGATGAGTGTGGTTAGAATAGACAGACACCATTATGCAGCAAGCCTAAACAAAGGAGGGCCGCTTCCTTCCATGGTATGGTGTTCTCTTCTCAACACTCCTCCTCACCACTCTCCTTCCTATTGTGCTGTGTCTTAACGCTCCTCCTCACCACTCTGAAGAATGGAAGATATGAGGGCGGCCGTGATCGGTACATTGAACATAAACATAGGGAGCGCCTCCTTCCTATTGTGCGGTGTCTTAACTCTCAATGCTCCTCCTCACCGCTCTACTCCTCCTGTTACGTAGTTCCCTGCCGGAGACCTAAAGGATATGATTGGTTCATTGGGAATGGAAAAGAAGGGACGGATGAGATAGGAGTGATGGCTACCATAGAATGGCGATGAGTGACGTTATTTGAGTTGTCAATTGTAGAACGGTTGTAAAGTCTTGTGGATGAAATAGAATTATGGTAGATGTGATAAATGGGTTTTCGAATGGTTATTGTTGGGATTAGTCCTGAATAATAAGCCCTAAAGGGAATGTGGGCCAAAGAGCATTTCGAAGATGAATATGCAACCTGTGCAGAAAGTGGAAGGTGGGTCTTGAGACTTGAAAACACAATTGGACAGTGTTTCATGACTTGGTTATACGGCGCGAGCCGAGGCCCATAACCTGTTAAAAAGCAAGACCTAATAGTAATATAGCTCAGTCACGTATATGTATAATGGACTGCTTGTAACTATACAGTAGTTGCCTCATTTATATACATTTTCTCGATTATGTAGGGGCTGGGGGAGTCGGGGTGAAATGCCCGAGAACAAAGGGCGGAAGAACCTTTATGTCTCAGCTCATATTGCCCCCTGATCGGGAAAAGCAGAATGGCGTTTTCTTCACCTTCCAACACGTGTCCCTATGTTGTATCCCAGCATCCAGATCGTTGCAATCAAGGACAGTCACAAATGCTTGTCATGCATTCCAACTATAATGGGTATCCCATAGCATTACTCGGATTCAACATCTTGGTTTCAGATGATAATAAGCAGATTTCAGCTACCACAGTGTGTACATTCACAAATTCCATGCCAGATGCCCACAACAGACCACAACAAACGATTTGTCACCTGGATTGTTGCGCTGACTAATTGGTGCCATCACCTATAGCTTACAATCGAACCTTAATGGATGACGGGGGGGAGGAGGAGGATTGCCTGTCCACTCACCAGCAGACAAACAGCCTGAGTGTGAGATGGAGGAACATGCCACTTCCCACCTACCACACACAGTCGGCTTGTTCCTACATCCATGCCGACTCCCCCAAAATAAATAAACATAACAGTGATAGCATAAGCATAAGCAGTGAGATAAAAGAGTGAGTTTAAAAACTACATCACAGCAACATCACAGTACGGAAAGTAGCCATGGCAGAGCGTAATGACTGTTGGTCCTGCAAGGAAACACCAACAAAGGAAGTGAGAATCTCATCACAATGCTGCCAATAAGCTAAAAAGGTGGAAGAAGTCCATCGGCCTACTGACATTACAAGAAAAGGGTCAACACCCATCAGAAGGAGATGAGTAGTGCCTCCAATGTGAAATGCATGACCCTTGCATAGGGGCAAACCAACGAGTGTCCAGATTTCATAACAATGTTCCAAAAACCACAATTTGCACATTGGCACGTAGCCAGTGGGAGTTTTCCATGCAAAAAGGGGGGCATCGGGTGGAATGTCATTATTGACATGAAAATGTGCAAGGAGAGCACAGTAGGGACTGGTATCATCACTGGTATCAGTAATGTTAATATCATCACCACGGCGAAGGTGAGTTTTGGACCATGGAATATGAAATTTCACGAAAGCAATGTTCATGGAAGTAATCCCCATAGAAAAAGGAACACTGCGAGAGATGTGAAAGATAGGGTCAAAATTCCCCATGGCCTTAATTAATCGTGAGTTCACCAAGGCGACAGGAAGAACAGAATGCAACACATGCTACAGCGAACACGGCAACATCAAATGAATCACAAAGATCTAAATGATGGGCCAAAGCTCACACATGTGTGATGGTCAGAGCTTCATGTTTGGGTAAGAAGGTGGAATCTGGAGCGAGACGTGTAATGCCTTTGATAGTTCGGGTTAACAAAGCACCACCCAACCAAGGGGCCCCATTGAGAACATGCCAAAAGTGAATCCCTTGCAGCCACTTTTTGACCATACCACCCCCAACTAAGCCAGCCCCCTGGGATGTAACAAAAAGGGAAAGGAGATCCTCAGAAACTGGCATTCAGTCAGTCTCGGATATGCCAGCATTATCACAAAAATTTGTGAAGCGAAGCAAACCTGCAGCATAGCCAGCAAGGGAATCATCTGTTAAGGATGACAACATGACTGAACGCTGCTGTGCAATCAAAGCTGCAGAAAAATGTGTGGAGAGATGAGCATGATGTGTTATCGCGAAAGGTGTGAGCCATGTCAGAAACCGATCTTTGGCAAGGACATGTGGGCAAAGAATTGAAGGAGAGATCGTTGAGAAGGGATCAGTGGAATATCGGGGCCGTTGAAAGCGAACAAGTGAGTGCAGCAAGGAGGGAGTGGCCCCAACTCCCTCCATCTCAGATGTTGCAGCATGTGCACACACACATGCACCAGCAATGGAACTAGACATAAAGGAGGTAAGGGGCTAGCTCTGTTGGGAGCTGAAACTGAGGATGCAACCTCTCAACTTGCGAACCGAAAACACCACGGGAAATCGGGTCAGCCAAATTGTCAGTAGAGGGAACATAGAGAGGGGAGACAGTGTTATTCGTGGGGACAAGAGAAGCTGCCATATGTCTGACAGAATCATTGCATTGCAGATTGCGCGAATGACCCTGGTAGAAAGCCCCGATAACACCAGTGTTATTGCCATGAATAATAAATTCAGTGTTAGTGTAAGACAGGTGATCCAGCCAGTGGAGAGCAAGTTCCAGCGCAATGCATTCTGCCCAACCAATGTCCCACCCATGTGAAGCCCAACCCTCCTGCAAATGCCAGGCTGCCCATTTCGAGCCCACAATGAGGCCAACACCCCAGGAACTGGAAGCATCAACATAAATATACAAGTCCAGAACCACGCGAGGTAAGAGGGAACGTGTCAGGGCTGGACATGTGAGCGCATCACACCACCAGTGCAAATCAGCAATTAAAGATGGCGACACATGATGACAGGCAAAATTATTTGGAAAGTGAGAAATGAAGGAGGTCAATGTAACAAGATATGAGCGGCCAGTTGTGAAAATAAAGGTAAGATGCTGCAAGGAACCATGGAGGGAAGTCGCCTGTGGTTGAGTAACCATCATGTTAGCGGCCAGCAAAAAAAAGTTCAAGCTTCGCCTGATGCTTAAGGCATTTCTTCTCAGGGAGAGAAACTGTGCAGTTCTGCAAGTCCCACATGAAGCCAGCATAAGTCACAGTCGAAGCAAAATCCTGGCCTTTGGATTGGATATCATGGAAAGGGATACCCAGTGATTGGGTATAGGACAAAATATCGGCAAGTGAATGCTGAAATACATAGGATATACCATTTGGGTGGGATAAGGAGTGTGAGGGCTCCCTAAAAAGGGCAAAATCATCCACCCACTTTGCCATGAAGGCCAGAAAATAGTGCAGGAGCAGATCACAAGTGGCATCGGCAACCTTGCCCAAATGCCCATCGCAGAAGTGAGACCAAATGGTGTGCAATGGTCAATATAAATGGCATTATCAAACATGCATGCAATATAACATTTGTGGGCGGGAAGAATAGGAGAGTTACAAAAAGCATCCCTAACATCCAGGGCAGCGCCTTCTGTGCCTGGGGGGACACGTAGAAACCTGAAACTTGTGAGTATAATTTATCACATGCAAGGGTAATGCCACCATGAAGACCCAAAGGCAACATCAATGTGCCGATAGTGGCTCAACATCAACATGCCCAGATAGGCTCAACATCAACGTGCCTATTGGCTCAACATCAATGTGCCCATATTGGCTCAACATCAATGTGCCCACATTGGCTCAACACTAACATAGCAATAACAGCTCCAACGAGAAAGTGTACAAATGAAGACAATGAGAAGATAAGAAGAGCTTACATATTGCGCAACTGCTGCTGCAGTGTACCACTTAGTAGGCCAATCAACTGCATTAATCCACGAGTTAGTTGAATAACCCGAAGAATCTTTCTTGCTAAGATGATGAATCATCCACAAATTTGTTGACCCAGGCTTGGCAACCAGACCAAGGGGTGCAGTGTGAAAATGTCCACCAAAAATTGTATGTGCAACCTCAATCGAAAAAGGACCAGACATCCGGCCAAGGTGAATCTCCTCCTGAAAATGTTGCAAAAGAAATTCAGGATCCAGGCCAGCAGAAGGAAGGTTAGGCGGAATAAAGGTGGATGTAAGGGGAGGGGGATTACCAATGGGTGAACCATGAATCATATCATAAACGAGAGTAGGGTAACAAGTGGACAAGCCTGCATCAAGCAAAGCTCTACGCCATATGTCCGGCACATATGGCATTGGTAAAAGGCATAAACAATTAGTTGTGGGGACAGGTCTGCGCAGGATGTGTGGTGTCACCGCAGAGAGAGCAAGTGTGGGATGGGTGCCCTGACCCCTGCTAGTCACAGGCCCCACGGGCATTGTACCTGACACAGAGCTCCACACCAGAACCCTGTCGCAGGAACCGACCTCCCTGCCACTCAGCAATGATGGGCTGGTCCGGATGAGAGGACCTGGTTGCACAGCAGAAACGTGCAAAATGTGAGTTGTGTGCTCCACAATGGATACAGGAACCTGTCGGCGCCTTTGCAGTGGATACTGAGGCCCGAAAGGAATCACCACGATACAGATGGTATGCAGTCCCCATGGTGCAGCGGGATATGTCAGAAAGGGTGGTATCACTACTCCATGTGGCAGGTGCAGGTGATGCAGCATGCACATTACACAGTACCACCTGCAATGAATCACCTGGCTGGGCAGGAAGGCCTTGGAATGCACGCTGCCGCTCGAAAGACAAATGTAGAACATGTCAGAGGGATCAGGCACCGAAGGTGACGTTGAATTCCACTGAATATGCAATGCTTTTTCCATCTCAAACCAAGCAGGAAACCACATTGCAAAGTCAGGATCTGCCTGCATTTTGTCACAATGTTTGTACCAACCTTGAGTGGCCGGCCCATCACCACATGTATCTCGTATAATGGATAACCAATTGGCATAGGCTTGTAAGAAATCCACAGCGGTAAGTGATGCCTCTGAAGGAAAAGAAGCGGTATCGAGGAAATATTCACTTGCCCCATTCCCAACCAAGATTCTAGAATACTTAAGATCAACATTTCCACGAACCCGCTGCAAGGATTTTGTAGTCAACATAGACAAAGGAATATATACCTTCTTGAAAGCCATATGTAAGATCTGGTTGGGAATGGATGCTGGATCCAATTCCAGCTTGTTATGCCAGATTTCATCGAAGTTATAAATTGGGAGTGCTTTTGAATAATCCACAGTCCAATATTTACTAGATGTTGAAGAGGATGCATTAGCCAATGCTAACAACAAGTCAGGTCCGCCCTTGTTGATGGCAGCCATTAGAGGTGCGGTAATGCCTGCTGGTATGGGAAGCGTGGGGGGGAATCTGCCAACATCCCTGTTGTAAACCTGTCCTGAGATGTTCTGTAGTCCCACATCCTGCGTGTCAGATACTTAGCTGCTCGACCCGACTCCCCTTTCAGGTGGGTCCTGCCCCATTTCTATACTTATACCCCTGTTGCCTGCCATGGGCATTACCACACTATGCAAAGCTCCTTCAGAAGGCACATCCTCCAATGCCTCATCAGCATCCACATCTGACCTTCCCTCTGCTCTCAGCGAGGCCTGGACCTTATTTCGGTCCCACTTTTCATCGTTTACTCTGACGATAGCGTCCCACATTGCATTGAAAAGGCTTTTGACAGAATTAAAGTTCTCGGCAACTGGTGCCTCCTCAACATTCGCAAGTCCAGTCCTTACAGGCAGTGGAGGGGACCCTGCTCTGCCACTAGAGGTGTTGACCACCTGAGGTATAGCTGGAGGTAAACCTTGCCCCCTTACAGAGGGAGGTCTTGAATTCTTTCCACGAGTCGAAGACATGTATATATGCCAAAAATGAAGTATATGCAGTTCAAACACAAACTGCTGTCGATAGACCACTTTTAAAAAGATTCTACTCGAGCAGATGAGTAGGTAGTATGTTGTCTGAAGTAGGTGCCTTGTTTCCACCTTAGTCAGCACCTTCTGATCCCGAAGCTCTCCTTGTTCGCAGCGGGTTCAGTAAGTATAAGCTGTTCCGAGTACCTAAGGTGGAGTTCAAAGTTAAAAAAGAATTCCGCTTTTGACCCACAGACAAATTGTGCTGTATCTCAGGAAAGGGACCCAATTAAGACAAAGATATTTGGGGTGTGTACTATGTAGTATAGGTCTATATATTTATGTATATAGTTGGCCTTATGAGATACTATTTAATATCCAGTGAAATCATTGCAATGGCTCCCTTCATTCAATTCTTCCTCAATGTGCATACAAGCTGGTGGGACTAATACTATACAGTATATTGTGTATGAATACTCCCTAAGCTGTGAGGCTCAATACCTGTTGAAATATTAGCATTATGTAAGCTACCTTTGGAAAGCTGGAATGAAGTGTAAGGCAACTGTATAGTTGCATTATGCTTATGGATACTATATACATAATATAGAGACCAACCGTGTACCCTCTCAGTGAAGGTTTATCACTCACTGAGAGCATTATTTAGAACTGCACAAATAATCTCAACAGGTTATGGACCCTGCAGAACCTAGTATCAAGAGCTTCATTGTCCCAAAATTCGACTGTGATGGATCAAATTGGGCTACTTGGAAGAACCAGATGCTGATGGTACTCAGTGCTGGTAGAGGTCTAAAACATCACCTTGAGGGAACTGCAAGGGAGCCACCACTGCTGCCGACTTTCAGGGCGAAGCATGTTATGACAGAAGACAATTGGACCAAGGTCAAAGCTGCAGAGCAACAACAGGATGAATTTGAACAACGTGAGGTGTATATCAAAGCCCGGATCTTTATATCCATTGAGCTAAGTCTTCAGATCGAGATTCAGAATCTAAAATGGCCAAAGCAGTGTGGGACACATTATGCCTCAAACATGAGGGTAAAGCCCTGTCAGTCAAAATTGACATCAGATGTCACATGTATGAGATGAAGTGTGAAGATGACTCAGCAGTCAAAATGCATCTCAATGAACTCATGAAAATGCAGGCCCAACTCGAGGGCATGGATGCTGGTCTATCCAATGATGACCTAGTCACCATTATACTTGGATCACTGCTAAAAACCTATTGACTAGTCATCAGCATAATATCAATGTCCACAAAATTTGCTGCATCACCCCTTGAACCAAACAAAGTAGTCAAAGCCATAATCAAAGAATATGAGAGACTCACTATTGAAGAGAAGAAGCTGAAGGCCTCTGAGACTACTATGTCAGCATCCAAGCACTGCAGGGAATCTAAAAATACACAGAAAACAGAGAAATCCTTTGAGAATATGGAGTGTTGGAATTGTGGGAATATGGGTCACATTTCAGCTGAATGCCCGAAACTAAAGAAGAAGGGACAAGGGAAGTGTGAATGGAAAGGAGAGAAGTCAAAAGCAAACACAACAACATCAAGCACAGACTTTACATTTACAACCACATTCTCCAGAACCATGCTATCCCAAGAAACAAGTCCACTTCGACACACTGAAGTACAGTGGCTCAAAAAATCATTCCAATGTTTTGTTGTTTTGGAAATATTGATTCACAATACAAATACCAGAGATCAGACAATTCCCAAAAGATCACCCAATATAGTACAGCATCTTAGCTTGAATCTGATACCTGGCATATTGTTAAGAACTGAAAACTGACTAATGTCGGTGGCCGACAGGGACCAATTGGAAGGACTTGGCTTCAGCTTATGTGCTGCACCCTCGCAAATATCCATAGGGTGTCCTTAGATTTCGGATGGGCAAAGACTAATCCTAAAGAGTTCCTTTCGGCGAGATACTGATCGGGGCCAAAGGACAAGTCGAGTGTTGGGCCAAGGGTTCAGGGTTGGGAGTGGGCGAGCGCACGTGAAGGCAGATGGGGGGATTCTTAGTATGAGACTGTTACAGACGTATGAGGGTATTCTAAGTCGATATTCTGATTGCCTAGTAACTACAACTACAGCGGGTTCATATACAAGTAACTGGTGTCTAGAAAATACTAACGGGGAGAAGGGCGGAAAATGGTATTAACAATAAGCTTGACTAGGAATGGGAAGTTTATGATTAGTTCGGAGGCTGATGATAACCGAGAGCGGAATTACGATAAAAGGAAATAGTTCAAGGACTACAAATATAGATAGACATATGTGAAACATAAGATTGAACGGATCAACATAATAAAAGGGACGTATCAAAAGTTTAACCAGACAATACGAGTTACTTTGATGTGGGCGTAAATGGAGTTTGATCATCGCGAAAACATACATCAGCTTCTGGGGCCGATGGTTTCTGAAGTGGTGACTTGAAAATGTTGATAAGTGGCAATAACCTCGGGACCAATAGGGTTGCGACACGGTCGTAACAGTATCTCCCCTTTTGGCCGAAATCCCAAGGAGGCTGAAAATCTAGATCCCATACGTAAAAACTCATCGGGTACAGTTGGGTGTGTCAAAACATCATGTGACTTGGCAAAAAATTACATATAAAAATTCAAGGGGTCCTGGCACTTGAAATTCTACTTCTCTTCCCTTAACCACCATGACCATAGGTTTGGGGTCGAAGCCCTTCCCGGTTCGGTTAACAGTCACACCTATGTCGGTCCTGAGTGGACCAGTGAATGTGCAGGATCGTCGATGCGTGCTCAAGCAGAAGAGAAAGGCACATGAAGAGGAGGAGTGGAAGTAGAAGGAGGAGTTGGTGGCCATCGAGGCCGAAGAGAAGAAACAGGCGGCGGAAGAGGCTGCACGCAAGCACTGGGAAGTGGTGCTTGTGAAGAACAAGCAGCAGGAGGCCGATCGGGTGCGAGAGGAGGCAGCGAAAAAGAAGCAGGAGGGAAAGGTAAGTCGGCTCTGGTATTTTTGCGAACCTTACTGACATATATATTTTAGTGCAAGGCTGCAACGCCTTCAGAGTCCAATGACAAAGAGGGAGAGGAGGACGAGGAGGATGCACCGGGGCCATCGAGCCCCAAGGTGGGTTCGGTTTCCTAAATAAAAACTTTTCTAATAATTTTCCTATAGAAACAAAAGCAGGCCCCCAAGGTGGGGCCCAAAAATGAACCTAAGTGCAATCAGTGCACGAAATGGGGTGGAACCTGCCATCCTCGGGCCAATGGTCGGGGCCGCACTTGTCAAGAGTGCGCTGATCAGAAGCTTGGGTGTGTCTTCCCGGGGGCCGATGGATCGTTCCAGGAGCGACAGGCTGATGCTCTAGAAGAGCAAAACCGCCTTATGCGGACATATTTCTCGGAAATGACTCGGTTCCGATTTGAGACTCTGCAACAACAAGGGCTCATGACCAAGCAGTTGCGGCTTTTGGGCGTCGGGCTGGAGAAGCAGACCAGCATTATCGAGTCTCTTGGGGGTCAGCTTGAGCAATACTTGGAAGTCTCGAGTTGCGATGGAGTTGGGCACGAGATTGGGGTGTCGGGAAAGGTCAGTGGAACGGTATCGGTGGCTGTCGGTGGGGGAGGTTCAGAGGTCGAAGAGGAAGGTGAAGTTGTAGAAGGAGAAACTTAGATAGCAAAAAATATATCGGTTTTTTAAAACAAACAAATCATAGCGTGAAAATCATAAGTGCATAGTCGGAGAAGGGTCGGAGTACCGCGTGATCGACTTATAAAGAATTTAGAGGACTGGGTTTGTTCGGATAAGCTTGGTGAAACCCTAACATGATTTCCGAGGCATTACCGAGCTCTGTAGCTAGGATCCATGAAGTTTCTTCATCTGTACCTTCATAGCCAGCCCATTTAACCAAATAAAGTAATTTGCATGAGCGTCAGTGATTGTCGATTTTTGAGTCTAGGATCTCTGATATCTCGAATTCGGGTTCCCCATCAATAATCACAGGTGGAGGTGGTGGTTGTATGCAATCTGGTATACTGTTAGCAACACAAGGTTCTAATATAGATACATGAAATACTGGGTGCACTGCACACATGTTGTCGGGGAGCTGAAGCGTCCATGAAAGCGTGCCAGCTTGTGCTATAACTTCAAAAGGACCTAAATATTTTTCAGAGAGCTTCTTAGAAGGTCTAGTAGTTCGGAAAAACTCGGCTTTAACGAATACTCAGTCTCCGATCTTGAAGTCAGGAGGCAGAAGTCGGTTCTTATCCACAGACCGTTGGTATCGTTCTTGAGCCATTGCGATAGTTTTACGAAGTTCTTGATGTAGCTTGTCAAGGTTTATAACAAAGTCTTGAGCACAGGTGGATGCGAGATCGCGTTCCGGGTGGATTGCAATGTTGGGGTTGTAGCCTTTATTTGCGAAGAAAGGCGAAATGCCAGTAGTGGCATTTGGTGCATTGTTATATGCGAATTCGGCTAGTGGTAGTAGTGATTTCCAATTGTCTTGTTGATAGTTGCAATAGACACGGATGTATTGTTCCAAGGTTTGATTCATGCGTTCGGTTTGGCCATCACCTTCTGGATGATAGCCCGAAGTGAAATGTAGCTTCATGTCTAGTGCTTTTCCGAGTGACCTAAAGAAGTGAGAGACAAACTCGGATCCACGATCGGATGTGACATGCGATGGAACACCATGCTTGGAAAATACATGGGTGACGAATAATTCAGCTAACTGTACAGATGTTATCGTGTCATATGTTGGAATGAAAATACTTTGTGACCCGATCCACAACAACTAGGATTGCTGTGTGACCTTCGGATGCCAGTAGGTGCTCGATGAAATCCATAGAAATCGAGTTCCAAGGTTTTTCCAGTATCGGTAATTGTTTGAGTAGGCCATATGGTTTGTGTCACTGTGATTTAGAGCGTAAACACGTAGTACAAGATTTACAATAGTGCTTAACAAAATCTCGGATGCTGGGCCATGTATATTCACTTCTAATGAGTGAGAGGGTCTTATTGAGGCTGAAATGTCCCGAGATTGGGTGGTCGTGCTTATGTTGTAGGATTCGCAGCTGAAGGGTGTCGGAATCCGGTACATAAATGCGATTGTCAAATCTAATGAAACCTTGTGGGTCTAATGATCATCGGGGTTGATCAGGGTCGGATGGGTTATCGAGGTGTGCTTTGGTGACTGGGTCTAATGGAATTGCCAATAGTATGTCTTGATGTAACTTTTCGGTATCCATAAGGATAACACTTCGCAAGACTGGATGAATGAGGTAAGTGGCTCGGATAGACACGGACAGTTGTTCTGATGAAAACATAGGCTTGAAATTATGCGGATTAACTGTGGCGTAGTCGCTACTCCCCTCTTTAGGATAGACATCCCATCGTCTAGTCATAGCGTCGGGTTTCCACAAAGGCGGCCAGGACGGAAGCGAATTACCATGTTGAAAGTGGAGAGGTATTCGGACCATCGAGCTTGTCGACGGGTGAGAAGTTTTGTGGTTGAAAAGTAAACTAAATTTTTGTAGTCTGTAATAACATCTACCGGGTGGGCCGAGCCTTTCAAATAATGTTGCCATGTCTTGAAAGCTTCAAATATTGTGAGTAGTTCCTTATCGTAAACATCATAGTTGAGTTTGGGCGCCGAAAATGTGTGAGACAGAAAAGTTACTGGGTGTACTTCACCATCGGTGTCCAGAATGGACAATATTGCAGCAAGCGCGTAGTCTGAGGCATCAGTTTCCACGATGAGTTGAACATCAGGCTTCCAGTGCGACAAAATAGGGGTGGATGTGAATGCACTTTTCAATTCCTGGAATGCCAATTGGCATTCTTCAGAGAAAATCCACAGGGCATCTTTGCGAGTAAGACGAGTGAGTGGAACAGTAATTTTTGAGTAGTTGTGAATGAAACGACGATAAAAATTGGCGAAGCCTAAGAAGGACTGAATATCCTTAACCTTTTGGGGTTCCGGCCAATCTTGAATGACTTGAATTTTAGAGTTGTCCATGCGGAGACCGTCAGGTCCCATCATAAAACCTAAATATTCAACTGTGTCGACATCAAAAGAACATTTTTTACCATTCACAAAAAGACCATGTTTTCAGAGTCTTCGGAGAACTTCACGAATGTGTTCGTCATGAAGTGTAGGATCTTCAGAGAATATGAGGATGTCATCTAAGTACACAATGACAAAGATGTCGAGGAGGTCAGAAAAGACATTGTTGATAAAACGTTGAAAGACCAATGGAGCGTTGGTGAGGCTGAAAGGCATCACTAACCATTCAAAGGAGCCATAGTGAGTGCGAAACACCATTTTCCATTCATCGCCTTTGGTGATCTGAACCAAATGATAGGCATGCTTGAGATCTATCTTTGTATAAATTCGGGCCTTCCGAGGGGCATCAAGTAAATCGGAGATTAGTGGTAATGGGTACTTGTCTTTTCGAGTGATCACATTTAGTCCTCGAAAGTCAACGCAAAGCCGAAGGGAACCGTCTTTTTTCCAAACGAATAGGACAGGGGCTCCATAAGGAGACTTTGAGGGTCGGATAAAACTTATAGCCAAATGTTCGTCCAAGAAATCTCGGATAGCCGATAATTCGGACTGCAAGAGAGGATAAACTGGGCCTAGGGGCGGATGTGAACCATCTTCAATATCAATTTTCAAATTGTAAGGCCTGTGAGGGGTGAGTCGATTGGCTTTTTGTTTACTGAAGACATCTGCAAATTCATGGTATTTTTTGGGAACACCTTCCAAATCTGCGATCGGTTCGGCCACTGGGGATGCAAAGTGACCGGTGACTTCATCAACTTCAAGATTGACTGTAAATGCTCGGGAGCCGTCCAACTTGATGGCTCTCATAAAAGCTGTGGCGTTTATTAGAGAGACGGGCGGCGGAGAGCTCGGATTTGCCATGGGGGCCAGAGGTGCTGTAGAGGCCATATTTGCCGAAACAGGCGGAAATGGACCAGTCGTATCGGGTGCCGACAGGGTTTGGAAATGGATACTGCCCAATACCCAATCAATCAACAGATTGTAGCAGGTGAGCCAGTTATGTCCTAGAACCACAGAGCAACTCGGGTCCAACTGTGTTACAAAAAACGTAACTGTCTGAAAGGTTCCACATGAGAACCGAAGTCGGAGTTCACAGGCTTGCGAGATTACAGAGTTTGAGGTACCATCAAAGAGTCGGAGCGGGATTGGGTCTATTGCATAGGTTTTTAACTGATTTTTTTGGGAAAAACTTGTATCTATAAAACAATGGGTTGAACCTGAATCTATGAGGGCTCGAAAAGTGAGATTCCCGAGAGGTTCTGAAGTAAGATTTATGAACAAGGAATTAGGATCATACAAGGCGGATGCGTTAAGGTGACAAATTTCCAGTGTGCGAGGAGATTCAACGCAACTCTCCAACTGCATGGAATCCAGAGAGTTGCTTAATCTTTTTTCGACTCAGCAGCCGGCTTGGCCAGTTGTGAGGTCGTGGCTGTAATGGCCGATCGGGCTTTTGTGGCTTTTGGGCATGCAGTGACTTGGTGTCCGGGATCTGCACACAACAAACAAAGGTTGTTGTCCATTCGGCATTGCTTTTCCTGTGGTAGGAGCTTGCCATCGGAGCCGAGTTTGCCAGTTAAGTCAGGTTTGTCTTTGTCTTGAGACTTATTCGACTGTTTTCCCTTGCCTTTTTTGTCATTAGACCCTTTGTTTTCGGACTTCTTATTGGAGGTCGAGTTGCCACTGTTGTTGGTGTTTTGATTACCAGACTTGTTGGTGTTCTTATTGTCCGATGATTTCTTGTCTGAGGGGTTTTCGCGACTAATTTCTGAGTGTTGTTCCCAGTATCGGGCATCTGCATTTTGGGCTTTCAGACGCATGAGAGGGAGGGTCTTCGGCTTGCCAGTCTCTCCTTTGGAAACTTCATCTTTGAGGCGAGATGGAAGGCCGAAGTAAAACTGGTAACGGAGGGCCGAATCGCCCCAGTCGCAACGCGCAGCGAGGTTGTTGAACTGGACGATGTAATCGGTGATGCGCTGGGTGTCCTTCATTTTGAGATTAGAAAGCGCAGTTTCGGCATCGCTGGTTTGGTCATAGGGACCGAAGTTGGTTTCGAGTTCCTCAACAAAGGCATCCCAATTGTGAAGCCAATCGGGGTCTTCAGAGGTGAGGCCAGAGAATGCAGGTTCAAACAGGCTGCTGTGGAATCCTTAAGGTATGAGAGTGCAAAGTTTACCTTTCGGTCATCCATTGCAAATGCAGCCGGGTGGTCCTGAAAGTTGAATCGACATTGCATAAGAAATGTCGGCAATTTCTTCGGGTTTGAGCCAGTGAATGGTTCAGGTTTGTTGACTCGGGTTTGCCCAGGTTCCTTTTCCTTGATATTGCTTTTAAGTAATTCGTTAAGGGATCCTAGAGTACCTGAGAACAATTCCCATGTCTCTTCAGGGTCGAGAGCCGGTTTCTTTTTCGCAGACTTCTTGGAACCACTATCTGAGGTTGGTCTCCATCCTCGGGTTCGTGTTCCGGAACTGGTTGATTGTTAATCTCTTCAGTTGCTTCAGGTTCGGTTGCTTCAGTTACTTCTTCAGCATCGCCAGTAATCTCCACAAAGTGAGATTCTTCGGAAGTTTCTGGTAACAGGGTTCTCTGAGTAGCTCGGGCAGTATATAGGAAAGGAGACTTGAGAGTGGAAGATTCTGCTTCGCCGCTTGGCTTGGCATTTTTTCTCGGAGGCATGATTAAATGGAAAATGTGAGTGTGAAATCAGAATATACTGTTAAGAACTGAAAACTGACTAATGTCGGTGGCCGACAGGGACCGATCAGAAGGACTTGGCTTCAGCTTATGTGCTGTGCCCTCGCAAATATCTGTGGGTGTCCTTAGATTTCGGACGGGTGAAGACTAATCCTAAAGAGTTCCTTTCGGCAAGATACCAATCGGGACTGAAGGACAAGTCGAGTGTCAGGCCAAGGGGTCGGGGCCGGAAGTGGGCGAGCGCATGCGAAGGCAGATGGGGGGATTCTTAGTATGAGACTGTTACAGACGTATGAGGGTATTCTGAGTCGATATTCTGATTGCCTAGTAACTACAACTACAGCGGGTTCATATACAAGTAACAGGCGTCTAGAAAATACTAACAGGGAGAAGGGTGGAAAATGGTATTAACAATAAGCTTGACTAGGAACAGGAAGTTTATGATTAGTTCGGAGGCCAATGATAACCGAGAGCGGAATTACAATAAAAGGAAATAGTTCAAGGACTACAAATATAGATAGACATAGGTGAAACATAGGATTGAACGGATCAACATAATAAAAGGGACGTATCAAAAGTTTAACCAGACAATACGAGTTATTTTGACATGGGCGTAAATGGAGTTTGATCATCGCGAAAACATATGTTAGCTTCGGGGCCGATGGTTTCCGAAGTGGTGACTTGAAAATGTTGATAAGTGGTGATAACCTCGGGACTGATAGGGTTGCGACACAGTTGTAACACATTGGTAGCATGAACAATATTGCAAAAACATTCTGTTCGATCTACACTAATAGTGAGGGGATATAAAGTAGATTGATTGGTGTGGCGTAAAATAAGATTGAGGCAGGCTAGTCTTAATCTTCCTCCCATCAAGCCCACCTTGGAATCCACAGCTCAACCTTTTGAAGTCAATTACCCTAGTGAGTGTTCAGCACTACATAGGACATGGAGCAACAGTGGTGTTTCGTCGGGGAAGATCATTAAATATTGGCTCAAAAATGTTTTATAGATCGTTTGTGTAGAAGTCAACTAGTCATGTGGATCCCCTTTGGGATATTTGTGCGAATAAAGCACTGGTTTTGCCTAGAAGAGGAAAAGTAGATTTAATCTTGTCTAGACGATCAGGGTATTTTGGTTTTCGGAAGGTGCAATTGCCACGTCACCACATGGGAATCTCCCCCATGATGTTACTTCTCTTTGAGGACATCACTAATGCAAAAATTAGATTCATTGGGAGGCTTATGAATGGACTATTATAGCTGGAAGATAGAACATATAAACTTGTCTTCCCCAGGACATATAAGACAAGACCTCCATGGGTGAAAGTGTGTGCATTGCACAAAGTTCATCTGCCTCCCATGCCTCAATACCATCTAAAACATCCCCAGGTCCAAGGCCTTTCTTGTGGTCCTTACAGTGTTGCTGAAATTTTCAGAAAAGAAAAAACTGCCCTGCTGGGGGCAAGCTTCTTCTTGACACCTCAACAGTGAGTTATAGATGATTTCCCACTGTCAGCCAGACAAACCAACAATTCCCCCAAGTTCAAACAAATGGCATCTTAGCCAGAGTTGCATCACCACTTGTGGAGTGTTGTAACGGTATGAGCAGCATCTCCAAGTCAGATCACTTTGGATCATATAATCAGTGAATTGAATAATAGATCCACTTTTTCATCTCCCCATCATACATAGATATAGAATTGGGATGAGAGTTCCCACATGTTCCACCCATGTTCAACAGTGTGGTGCAAATCTCTTTCCAATCCGCTATCTCGTGTATGATGGTATGTATGGTACACGCAGTACATGTGGTATGCGACAATACATATGGTACATGTGTAGTGTGATTTATCCTAGTATAATATTATAAATCATATAATAATAAATCAATCAATTTAAAATGGTTAACCAGAGCAGATTTCTTTTTATCAAAGGGAACATTATTGTTACTATCAGCAGTAAAACAACAAAATTAATTCAAAATGCTGGAATGATGTGGGGACTTAGGGTTCCGAACCACATATTCCAACAAATAGTGGGTGACTTAATACCTTGGCATAAGAACAACCGGTTATTTCGACAGAGAATTCAGCATGAATGCATTTGATGTAGACCTCTACGGTGGTAGCATGAACAATATCGTGAAAACCTTCCATCAATATACACTAGGGGATATAAAGTAGATCAATTGGTGCGGCATAAAATAAGATTGAAGCTAGTCTTAATCTTCATCCCATCAAGTCCACCTAATCCACAGCTCAACCTTTTGAAGTCGATTACCCTAGTGAGTGTCCAGTGTTACATAGTGAATGGAGCAACAGTGATGTTTCATTGGGGAAGATCATTAATATTGGCTCAAAAAAGTTTTATAGATCGTTTGTGTAGAAGTCAACTAGTCATGTGGATCCCCTTTGGGATATTTGGGTGAATCAATCACTGTTTTTCTCTAGAAGAGGAAAAGTAGATTCAATCTTGTCTAGACAATCAGGGTATTTTGGTTTTTGGAAGGCACAACTTGCCACACCACCACACGGGAATCTTCCCCACAATGTTACTTCTCTTTGAGCACATTACTAATGCAAAAATCAGATTCATTGGGAGGTTTGTGGACGGACTATGATAGCTAGAAGATAGAACATATAAACTTGTCTTCCCAGGACATATAAGACAAGACGTCCATGGGTGAAAGTGTGCGCATTGCACAAAGTTCATCTGCCTCCCGTGCCTCAATACCATCTAAAACATCCCCAGGTCCAAGGCGTTCCTTGTGGTCCTTACAGTGCCACTGAAATTTTTCAGATAAGAAAAAACTGCCCCACTTGGTGGGGCAAGCTTCTTCTTGACACCTCAGCAGTGAGTTATAGACAATTTCCCACTGTTGGCCAGACAAATTGACACTTACACCTTCCCAAAGTTCAAATAAATAGCCTCTTAGCCAGTGTTGCATGACATCTTGTGGAGCATTGTAATGGTATGAGCAGCATCTCCAAGTCAGATCACATTGGATCATAGGCAAACATCTGGGATCTGGCCTTTGGAAATTGCCGAGGGTATCTGACCATACGGTATGGGAAGAGGTTGGGGGGAGGAAAGATGAAGGTGATTGTGTGGTAAGGAATAAATCATTGCTGGAGAGTATGTCCAACTCCTTGCCCTTAGTGGATTTCCCAGGGGGCACCACGGAAGTGATATTTCCCTCCTGGTGATCTTGAATTAAACTTTGATGGGGAGTTGCACTGCAGCCAGCAAATTGATCGAGAAATGTAATCAGTGAATTGAAATAATAGATCCACTTTACTCACTTTTTCATCTCCTCGTCATACATAGATATGGAATTGGGATGAGAGTTCCCACATGTTCCACTCATGTTCAACAGTGCAGTGCAGATCTCTTTTTAATCTGCTATTTCAATGTGTAAATTGAATGCTGCACTGTCTTTGTAAGAACCCTGTTTCTAGCATTATATATTTTCAGTCTACATTATGCATCATCATAATTTTTTCATACTTACAGATTCAGGGACTTTTGCACTTCAAGAATACTATCCTTATGGTCAACCTCAGTGCTATGAGTGGTAGCAATCATCCAAGAGGGATTCATGATGGGTGCTGTGCTGCAGCTGGCTGGCATTTGACATCTTGGGCCACTCAGGAATGCTACACTATTAAGGGGAAAAACTCAGTTTTGTCATATTATATACACACTCCACTCTAAAAACCTTACTTGATTCACATCGTTTTCACTAGTCGGAGCCCACGGGCTCCGGCACATCTATCTCTCTCAACTATCTCGACTCACGACCCACGACCTCCAACTTACGACCCACGACCCCCGACTTATGACCTACAACCCACGAACCCCGCCCGGACTCCCTGGGATCCCCGTCTGTCCATTTGAAATTGGACAACACGATCTAGTGAGGGCGCAGCCTATAAGCTGAAGCCAAGTCCTACTGGATATCCCGCAGGTTTCTCCGGAAACCCAGCCTGTGTGTGTATCCTAACAAAAACCCAATTTTTGGAGCTTTTTTCTACACTGTGACAAACATGACATCCTCAAAATTATTACCAAAATTCAAATTACTAAACAACCAAAATTATCCAGAATGGTCTGGAGAAATAAAGGCATGGTTGATGAAATTGGTGTAATTGGTATCACTGTTATGACCGTGTCACAACCCGACAGTCTCCGAGGTTATCACCTCCTATTGACAATTCAAGTCATTGTTTCAAGTCTTCACATCGGAAACTATCAGTTTCCCGATGCTGATGTATGCCTTCGTGGTGATCAAACTCCATTTATGCCCCCGTCAAAATATACTCGTACTATCTGGTTAAACTTTGATACATCCCTTTTTATTATGATGATCCATTCTACTCTATGTTTCACATATGTCTATATATACTTGTAACCCTCGGACTATTTCCTTTTCTCATAATTCTGCTATCGGTTATCTCACGGCCTCTGAACTAATTGTAACCTTCCCGTTTCTAGTCAAGCTTATTTGTCAATACCACTTTCCACTCTTCTCCTAGTTAGTGTTTGTTAGATGCCTGATACTTGTATATGAACCCGCTGTAATTGTAGTTACTAGGTAATCAGAATATCAACTCAGAATACCCTCCTACACCTACAGAAGTCTCATACTAAGTACTCCACTATCCACCTTCGCATGTGCTCGCCCACTCTCGGCCTCTGACCCCTTGGCCCAACACTCGACTTATCCTTCATTTCCGATCAGTAGTCTCGCCGAGAGGTATTCATTAGGACTAGTCTTTGCCCACCCAAAATTTAAGGACACCTGACGGATAACTGTGAGGGCATAGCACATAAGCTGAAGCTAAGTCCTTCCGATCGGTCCCCGTCAGCCACCAACATTAGTCAGTTTTCAGTTCTTAACAATCATCCTTGCTATATATGCAGAAGCCCTGGCCAATTCCCAGTCTGGCCATTCATTTTCTACACTTTTGTTATGCTCCATTCCCAGATACTTCAATCTTCTGTAACTTCCCCATAATACTTCCATCCACAGAACATTACTAAATCCCATACTTCCAGACCTCATCCTTTGTTCTGTATCTGGTAAATTGTCCATTAACTATTGTTCACCTGCTTCCTGATTATGTTCCTATTTCAGAATCCTCATTCCTAATCCTGTCTTATTGTGATCCTAGTTCATAGTACAATAGCAATAGCACATTTGTACTTACACCTGAGATCTGATATTGACTTAGTTTCTTATTCCTTCTGTCTTTCTGTATGCTTGATATTCAGAACTCTTTGGAACTCTGAATATCTGTAACCTCCCAGTGTAAGTCCCTCCTCTGAAATTAAGGGCATCCTAAGCATTTGCATAAGGGTGCAGCATATAAGCTAAAGCCAACATCCTGACCCTATCTAGAAGTTTCTGAGTCCCAGTTATTTTCCATAGTTCTGGAATAAGTTTCCAACATGACACTTAACAACCTTTAACAGAGTGAACTACTGGGGTTATATATACAGTGACTTACAAAATGTATCCAATGTTTTGTAGTTTCAGCTTATATATGCTATATCCCAGTAGATAAAATAGTAGAAATCACCAGAATATTTGTGAACATGACCTATCATGTATATATTTATATGGTAGAACTATATTATGTTTATGTAATATCCATATATGGAAACACTATGAATATTTCAATGGAGAGCATTCATTGGATACATTTTGTAACTGACACATTTAGGCAGGAAATTACTAGTATTTAGTACTTAGTGTAGCCACCCTTTGCCTTTAATACATCTGAAGCCCTCCTAGGCATACTTTCAATCAAATCCTGACACACCTTTTCATCAATATTGTACCATTCATCCACCACCCTCTCCCACAACTCTTCCATCCCCTGGGGTGCATTCTCATACCCTGCCAACCTCCTCTTCAGGTGATTCCATAGGTGTTCAATGGGATTCAAGTCAGGAGACTGTCCTGGCCATGAGAGAACCCTGAAACCATTTTCTTGGAACCAATTCTGGGCCTTCTTGCAGGTATGTATGCTTGGGGTCATTGTCTTGCTGGAAGATGATACCATTGGCAGATTTACCATAGTCCTTAAGACTGGCTTGCAGGTCATCCTCCAGAACCTGGATGTAGAGATCCCCATCAATCCTTCCATCAATCTTGCATGCATACCCAACCCCCTCCCACAGCATGCACCCCCAAACCATTAAAGATCCACCACCAAACTTCAGGGTTCCCTCAACCAGCCTGTCACTCAAGTCCTCCCCTGCCTTTTTCCACACCCACTTCCTGCCATCTGACCCCAGCCTATTAATTTTGGTCTCATCAGACCACACCACCTTCTTCCAATCCTCCACAGTCCAATCCTGATGTGCCAAAGCAAAATCCATCCTCTCCTTCCTATGCCTCTTAGAAAGAAGAGGCCTTTTCTTCTTTACCACAGGCTTCATCCCAGCTGCCTTGAGTCCACGACACACTGTTTGAGGATTGAGTGACTGGTTGGTGATAGTGCAAAGTGCCTTTGTTGCTTCTACAGCTGTATCAGCCTTTCCAGAGCTGATAAGGTGTTGTGCAAAATGGATGTTGGCTGTGGAGAGTTTGGAAGGGTGACCACCAGAGGACTTAGAAAGGTGGGAACAGTGTTTAGAACAAAGTCTAGAGATAGTAGCATAGCTATAGCCAGTAGAAACTGAAATATGTCTGGCAGAATGGCCAGCATTAAGTAGAGAAAGGATCTCATACTGGGCAGCAGTGGAAAGGGGATGCATAGTTAGAATTGAGGGAATCTTAGCTGAGAAAGCCCTTCTACTTATACTGTAGTATAGAATGATCACATGACATGTTGAAAAATATAAACAACTGCAAACAATCAACATAGGCACATGGTTTTCATGCTAGAACCTGTCAGTTACAAAATGTATCCAATGAACCCTCTCCATTAAAATATTCATAGTGTTTCCATATATGGATATTACATAATATAGTTCTACCATATACATATATACATGATAGGTCATGTTCACAAATATTTTGGTGATTTCTACTATTTTATCTACTGGGATATAGCATATATAAGCTGAAACTACAAAACATTGGATATGTTTTGTAAGTCACTGTATGTATCTACAGGGAAGAATGTTCAGGAAGGGGTGACAGAGATATTACTAAATTGATTTTTTTTTAAAGTACAGTATATTCCAAAATATTCTATAATATTCTAGAGATTTCAGGTTGATCATGTGAAGATCTGTTCCTGGAGACTCCATGGAGTATTTTCCAGACATCATATCAAGTTCTGAACCATCTTCTGCACTAGTATCAAGATGTGGAATACACTGGAACCTGAGCCTCATCCCTCAGGTGCCCTTCAACCCATTCTGGTATTCTGCCCTCAAATAGACACCTCCTGTTATGACCCAGACTCCACCCTTTGACAGTTGACTTCTCCACATGTCCCTAGTCATTTCCCAGGTCAGACCTCCAGTTGGACTCCCAGTGTTTGTTCTAGATACTTTGGTCCATGGCCCAACCTTCACCAGATCATCCTTGTCAACCCTTCTCACCTTCTCTATCCCAATGTTCTGACTTACCTGGAACCTGTGGCTTTCCCAAGAATATGCTCACCTAATCATTATAGTTCTAGGATCCATTTCTGGATAGTATCGGATATCCATGGATATTCTGACTCCCTCCCTTTGTCCTGCATTTGGTGACTGACTGGTTGACAGATGCTCATTTGTTTGTTTATTGTTCTTGCCCTTATTCCCTTATCTGTCCCCATCCTTTTTTCCTCATTTATCTGACTTTTTATTATATGCTTAGTTTGGAAAAGTTCCAAATAGGGTTTATTATACTCCCAGACCTGTAGTACAATCATTGGAATATCTATATAGTCTTCCATAGTTATGTACTTACTCCTCAGTTTTGATTTTGAATTCCTCTTGAATTAGTCTCAAATTAGTCTTGAACTAATCTGCTCCTTTGTTCTTTCTGTAAACTTGATATCTGGAACTCTCTGAGACTCTGAGTATCCATAAACACTCCAGTATATATCCACCCTCTGAAATATGGATACCCAGGTGAGTGTATGAGAGTGCAGCACATACATAAACTGAAGCCAAGTCCATCTTGTAACCTGGTAATATTCCAATACTCCTGAAACTAATCCCCAAAAACTCCTGGACTAATTCCCTGGAACTCCATGGACTGTTTCCAGAAGTGTCTGGAATAACCACTAGGAAATCTGCTCAGAGATCCAGAACTTAACAGATTACCAACAAAATCAAGCTATATACTAATAATAATATTTATTTTATCAGGCTTAAATGTTGAAAGAATGCATTGCCTAATACCACTGCCATTCACACTGTGTGAATAGCTTGAGTTTTCTTGGTGGGGGTTGAAATGAATTATATATGGCACTAAGCACCCCCATCTGATCTATTTAGTTATTCATACATATTAAAAATAGCATGAGTTGACTTATTGTAATACACAATCTACAAGGGTTTAATAGACTTGTAATAAGAGTACTTGTGTGTCAATCAATGTGTCAGTTAATGAATCACCTTCTGACATAATAGGTTTGGTGATAGTTTAGATGTACATGGGTAAAATCATGCATTAACCTCCCTGGGCATGTTCCACAATATGCAGTTTCATATAAAAAGTTGAGGGAGGAGATGAACCGCCCTTAGGAGAAGGGTCTTTCATCCTCATTTCCAATAATACATTTATACAATTCTTCTATATTCATTTTGGCTTTTTTTTTTTTTGAAAAGGCAGCATTGGAATAGACTGTCGCGGCACTTTGTAGTTCATGAGTGTGCTGAATAGAAGACTAAATATTCACTCATATTATAAAAGTGTAAACTAATAACAACATAAATTTGCGAAGATGACATGCTCTTACAGGGAGCGCGGCATTTTGCTGTAGCCCCATCCCAGTATACTGAGGCATCAGTTAGTTTTGTTACATCTGGTATTTACGTCTGTAATTGGTAGTCAGATAAGTGGGTACCGAATAAATCGAGAAAACAATTGAAGTCATAGCACTCTGGTTCCTGTCAGGCAGTGAGAATGTGGCTGGGCTGACTAACTAAGCATAGTTTGATGGGTTCGGTGGGAGCTTTGGTGAACCGAACGCAGACACTCCTTCATTCTAATCGGCACAACAGATCAATCGTCTATAGTAAAGACAGCCCATATATTGACTTCATATCGACAACATGGCTCACTCCCTGTTAAAGTCGTTACGGTCATCAAAGCCAGCCTTCGGAGCGTGGTTGTCATTCCCCTCGGTTCATACGGCCAGGCAAGTGGCATTAGCAGGGCGCTCTGCAGGGCTCAGTTGGGTCTGTATAGACTGTGAACACGGCCTCACTTCCCTTGTCCCTGGTGTTGCTGAAACCATTGCTGCAATCACTTCCTTGCCAGCCTCATCAACAGAACTTTGTGTCACAGATAATCCCTCAGTGCTCGTCAGAATTCCAGCGCCAGGTCTCCAGTATAGTGGACCTTCGACAGCGCATCAGATCAAACAAGCTCTAGACGCAGGAGCTCATGGGATAATAGTACCAATGGTCGGTAACGCCGAAATCGCGAGGCAAATTGCGCTTGATGCCCGATTCCCCCCTGTTGGTGAGACTAAACCTCAATTGATGGATGTGACGTGAATCTCATTTGATCACAGGGCGGAGAGGCTTCGGTTCTCCTTTCACCCATCAAATCTGGGGAGTGGGCGTCTCTGAATACTTGAAAACAACTTCGAACGATGAGGTGATCGTCTGCGTCCAGATTGAAAGCAGGGACGCCGTTGAAAACTTAGAGGATATTGCGCAGACTCCTGGAGTAGGTGAGTCAACCTCGGACTATCCCCCGATTTACTTCCTTAAAAACCTTTTTTTATCTCCAGATGTTCTATTCATTGGTCCGTTTGATCTTTCACTCGCCTTAGGATACCCTACTCCAAATCCCGAGCCGCACCCAGAAGTGGAGAGGGTAATTCAGAAAATCAAGGAAACAGCTCACAAATATCAAAAGAAAGTGTAAGAAGCTCCTCATTCTCGTTAAAAGCCACGGAACTTGATGAGTCGATTATAAGTGCGTTTTATTGTACATCAGGTAACAGCGGCAAAAGCCGCGCCGACGACGGGTTTGATATGGTGAGTTCCACAACCCAGTCAACTTCATTGTCTGATGTCAGTCAAAATTTGGTTAGATCAATATCGCTTCGGATGTGGGTTCTATGACAGAGGGGATTCTGAAGAACTTGGGAGAAGCCGCCGGAAAAACCCTGGCTCGGAGATGAGTACTACGACGGAAGGTTACTGATACCATGTTAATCAAAGATGAAAGGATGCAATAAAACATTAGGGAATCCAAAGGGACTGATATGATCAATTGCATAGCTCGCTTAATATATTTCATCGAGCCATGTCATATCTCGTTTACAAAACCCGAGTGTCCACTGACAAGCCGACTCCCACAGCGAGGGATAACTTTCGACGTAAAAAGCTGAAACAAAAAAAAAGAACTTCATCAGGTGTCCCTATACAATAATATTTTTGACATTAAGGTTGTTGATGAACACGCGTTGTGGACCTAGTTGTGCAACAAAGCGGACACTATTCAACTAAGGAACAAGTACAGTAGTTAAGCAGCAACGACCTGATCAAAAGTTTCTCATTTACAACACATTATAGTTATTTTTTTAGTAGTGACCAGATCAAAAACCATCTTTGTGTGTTGAAGCTCCTGACACTAGCAAAGGCGGAACAAAAGGAGTAAGTAGGTGTAGGTGTATCGCTGCACTTCAACAAACCACAAACACATAGTATGCCTATCTCACGATTCGAGGCGCTGACGGTTGATTCGCCCACATAGACTCAAGATTCATATAATGCGCCGTCGGACTCTTTATGTCGATAGGAGTGTGATCATGTTATCGGTAACTGCATCCAAGATTAAGCTGTCCATCACTATCAATAGGTATCAAGTATTTGTTTGTTCGGTAGCTTCGCAACACTCGGAAGTTTGCACACTCAGCGCCGAGTTCGTAAATGGAGGGAGTTGGAAGATTTCAAGATGGTAGCTGGTGATTTATTGTTATGGTCAGTCTCGATGGCCAAGATACACAAAGCCCGGAAGACCTCCAAATATCACACTCACCCATTCACGTAATTGACTAGAATAAAATCCCCAAGCTGATCCGTGCGACTAGGCCATGGCGACTCATTAATCCAACTTGGTTCAGAGGAAAAGGAGGCCCGACAAGTTTTTGTCAGTACAGCTTCCCCAAATTCTCTTACGTAATAGTACTTTCGAAAACATAGATGGTCGGTCGGAGACGAGGGTCGACATCAAGTGATGTCTTAATAAATTGAGGTTCCCACTTGTCCTGGACTGTGCTAGAAAAGATCTTGGTAAGCAAGGAATGCCAACAATGAAAAACCGGTTGATACTCAGTGTTGAGATACAACACATGTCCCCATTCTGTGTTTACTGTTAAATTTGATGATGAAACACACCTTTTTATAGGGGGAGTCCACCAATTATTGCAACTTTTCATATGAAGATGCTAATTGTGGACCATGCATTTGGAGGTTAATGTGTGTCAGAACCACTATACACCTCCCAGAGCATCCAACCTATATTGTCAGGAGGTGCTACACTAACTGACACAAGATATTGAGACACAAAGTACTTTTATTACAAGCTTATTAAACCCTTGTATATTGTGTATTGCAATAGAGTCAACTCATACTATTTTTAATATTTACTGCAACGGCTGTCAATTCAAACGGGACAATATTAGAAGAACATTCCACAACGCAAAGTTAAAGACCTCGTCAACATTACCTAGTTGCAAATCGTAGGATGATAACGACAAGTTATACACCTTAATGAATTGCGATGCATATTTGGGGTAGCACTTGAATACCTGCAGATCGTCAAGATCGTGATAGTCAATTGTCCAATTTATGGCAATGCCTGTGGCAGGATGGATATAGATATGTCTGATACCGAATGTACGGTTAAATACTACAGATTTATGTGGCATGCAACCTATGGCCTATGTCAGTACCTCTTGTGGTGAATGTTACTCTCGACCACTAAAACCTCTGATGCGACAGGCAGGGGTGCCATATTCTCCAAATGTCCACACAATCCTATCTTCTGGTTGAAGGCTTGATGGCACTTCATACAATGCATACGACTCGATTTGATTGACGGGAAGTGAAGGAAGACAGGTAAAAAATGTGTGAGTATCACCCAAAACTTCAAATTGATGTGTACTGAAAGGCAGTCGAAGTGGACCGAGTCCTATATCGCCTAATGCGATCTGTCTGTCATATTTGACACGCCTCTTGATGGACTCTGTCCATCCATGAGAGAGGAAAGCCGTGCCTATATCCTCAATAGTTGATCCATGTCAAATTCTCGGTCTTCTCTGTCCCTTAGGGCATGGTAATATCACATTCTCTCGTATATGGATTCAATTACATTCAGTGAACCACAGCAGGCTGGCTCAAGAATGGTCACCATGCATGAGGTGGTGCGGGCCAATGGTTGTACAAAAAGTTGTGCCATCATCTGTCTCCCTCAGGCTCATTGTCCACACACTGTGTCTTTATGCGTTCGTCAGCTTTCTTATGGTAGCTAGTCCAGCACAATGGCTTATACAACTCTTACATCAACCAGGAAGGGAAGACTCGGTCTGTTTGTCAGTGACACAAGACCATAATTATGGTTTGAACTGGGAAGATCAGTAAGTATGCCATCTATATTGTCTAGAGCATCTAGGAGAGCTAGCTAGCTTGGCTAGAGACACTACTTTTGCGAGATCCCTATTTACTAGTTGGTATAAAAGCTTACTATAGATCTAGGGAGGCTAAGGAGTCTACATAGTGGGTGTAGACAAATCCCTGGTGTAGTTCACCACAATGCCTTATATCATGTTTTTTGCTGACAAGGGATGAGTTGGTTTGTCTGTCAGTGACACAAGAACACCAATTACAATTTGGAAGGTATTGCACAATCATAAACTGTTGCACATGCACTGCCATGTTGCTTTTCAAATGAAGGTAGTCATCAACCATATCCCACTGACACCTGGAGTGACTCTTCCCAGCCTTCCTCACATCCCTTGTATCATTTTGGCTTTTGTGGTATGGTGATGTGTTGGCTCCCATAAAAAACTTCAGGAGCTTCCCCATGTCCTGGTGCCATTCAACTGACTCCAACTGTGAGATAAGGTATGTCAGCTTCAGTATGTCAGCAGACTTTTTACTTTAATAACTTCAATATCTTCACTTATTCTTCACCTCAGTGATGGTGACCTTAATGTTAGAATATTGCAAGCCATTGAGAGTGCTCACAGTCTGACTACACTCAGCTATTTAGTACTGTACAGTAGCTTGGTCATCACATGTATTTCGGTAGGGATTTTGTCATCCCCTCACCCACATGAAATCCCATTGCATATTCTTACACTTAAAGGGGAGCTTGATCTCCCCCAATCACTCACAGCTCTATGTGCTCTGAATATCAGAGAGAGATATGAACATCAACAGCAGTGAGACATTAATCTCAGAAACTTTGTTCGCTGACCAACAGGCCTACATGTTGTGAATGGGGCTTATGCATGCATTTGGGATAGGTTGTAATTGTTCTCCCTAATCCAAAAGACAATTGATAGGAAACAAAAGGTTCTATTGTCTCATATCTATCTATTGTCTTGTACACATCTATTATACCAGATTTGTATAAGTACTCCAGTAGGGTATCAGATAGTTTTAAGAAATATATATACTGTTCTCATAACCACTACAAACACTAGCAATTACAACACTACAGGGTTAGTCCTAGTCTCAACTCTGAATGCACATTAGTAGCTGCAGTCTAAATTGAACCTGCAATCTCATCCCCCTCATGGACATGAGATTGGACCATCAGATAGTTGTCATGGGACTAAGTCTTCCAAATCTACCTCGCCTTCATCAGGAAAGTGGGAAGATCAGTAAGCATGCCATCTATATTGTCTAGAGCAATCTAGTAAAGCTAGCTAGCTCACCTTGACTGGGCTAGACACCCTACTTTTGCAAGATCCCTATTTACTAGTTGATATAAAAGCTTACTATAGATCTAGGGAGTCTAGATAGTGGGTATAGACATTCCCAAATCCCTGATGTTCTCTGTCAAGGGATAGTTGGCTCCGCATATTTTTCTTTGCAGATGACTCTGAGATTGATGACACCCTGATTGCGCCACCTTTCAGAAGCAGTATTCATTACGGGTGGAAACTTCCTCGCGGATTGTGCGGGGTTGTATAGAATTATTTCCGGGAATCCACCCATATCGTTCCAATGAACATTGACCTACCAAAGACAGCAAAGTATTTAATGTCCATGTTGAAGTAGCGGACTGGAAAGAGTTCTGTTGTTCTGCGTTGTGCACGTAGAAGCGGTTTCGGCTAGCCAGATCACTTTGAATTAAAGGCAGGCATCCGGAATCTCGCCTTTGGAAACTGTTGAGGGTTTCTGACCATACGATATGAGAAGGGGTTGGGGCAAGGGAAGATCAAGGTGGTGGTTGTGCTGTAGGGAAGAAATCTGCTGGAGAGTGCGTTCAGCTCCTCGGTCTTAGTGAAGTTCCCAGAAGGTACCATGGAAGCGGTATTTCACTCCAGGTGCTCAATGTAAATTCGGTTCTTCACTGCCAGCGGGAGTTAAACTGCAGCCAGCAGAATGTAATCAGTGAATTGAAGCGCCGCCAGCGAACAACAAAGGAGCTTGATTATATTTTGTGGTGGAGGGCAGGGAATCTTCGAAACTGCAAACTCTTCAGTGGGCTGCATCAAATGAGTACATTTGAAAGTGTCCATTTCCTCTATCTTGGTGATCATTTCTCCGTGATGGCTGTCTTCAGGCAGCTTGGACTGTAACAGCGTAAGTCTAAAACGACTGAATGTTCATTCATGTTTGGACTTACATCCATTGTTAGCGGTGCCGATTTCGACGGCGGCCAGACGAGCATGTTGGCGTTCACCTCGATGCAGAGATGCGAATATAACGACGAGTAGCATGGCCAGCACCGAAGATGTCCTGTAGGAACGTGATGCCACAGTCAGCAACATGACGGTTGCGATATCTATCGTGAACAGACCCCCAGCACTTTCCCCGATTGCAGTCGGGCTTATTTCGTTCGGATGAACCGAGTGGCATTCTTCCTCCGCTCTGAGGATATTGTGGGTGTTTTTTCAATAGCATGGGCAGCACCACTGGTATGCCTGGCGGAGGAAGAAGCACTGACAGTCGATGAGGTGCTCGTTGATGTATTTCCGACATTTCCTGGTGACGAGAACGGCGTAGAGCCGCTGGTAAAAACTTGTGTGGAGGAAGACAGATTGATTATATGTTGTGGGGGAGTGGAGTGTCGAGCGAAGCGGACACTCTGCCTTATATGCATCCTCCTTCCTCAGCCTCAGATCGTCAAACCCATCATTACATAATACTAATAAGCTATGCTTATGTAAAAAGTGTGGCATTTTGGTCGCAGATCTTAACATCTTGAGCATGATTTGATTAGCGCTTGAGAAGCATGGAGATTAGACACCACGCTTATGTGCGTATAGCCATCATGGTGACGATGACCAAGTCTCGATGAATACTTCAGATAATTGAATTGTAGAGATGCCAAATTGTAAAATAAAACCTGAGTGAAATGTTATAAGCTTCTAAAACTTTATAGTGCCGAAATTCGCCAATTTATTTCAACAAGCTTTTCTTACATAACATTTGGTGAATCTTAGAAAATTTGGTCTTGAGGATTTGGCTCGGTTAAATGTGAAGTGCACCATCCATTGCCTTGTCAAGCGAACCCAAAGATTTTTTCATTTACTTATGTCGGCTGAAAATGTATCCATTTGTTTCCTTTATGCAAAACTTTCAGCCCGGTTTATTTTGGGATATCATGAAGGCTTGACAGGTGGAGAAGCAGTTTTACCCAGCAGAAGATATCACAACATCCTGTTTTGAATCAATCCCCGCCACGATTGCAGAGATTTAAAAGGCTCTGCGCCAAGTTTAATGCAGTGCACGGTGTGGGTCGGACTATGTACTTACCGGCAATCTACCACCGCCGGTCATTCAAGTTTGAGTCTCTTCTACCATCTATTCTAATATATCTGTCAATCACTAATACAAAATTCTCCATTGCTCCCGTAATTAGATACCAATTTTAGATCATCTATATGGATGAATTCCAGATACACCATTATAAGTGCCTATATTACACAAGTGTGCTGGTCCTAGTGGCCGCGGTCTTGGGACTGGCGTTTTGATTTTTATTTTTATTTCATTTCATTGGTTTCATTTTGTTAGGTACGGCTCGAGGTGTGGAACGCTCTTGTAGATTACGTACATACATACAGAATCAGAGCCTCTTCTCCACTGGGCCATCATCGTGGTCAGCCATTTCAAATCCCGGTCTCTCACTGGGCCATCATCGCGGTCAGCTATTTCAAATCCCGGTCTCTTCTCCATTGCCATCATCGGGGTCAGCCATTTTAAATCCCGGTCTCTTCTCCACTGGGTCATCATCGCGGTCAGCTATTTCATATCCCGGTCAGCCTTTCCCCCCGTTCTCTTAATACATTTCAATTTTTAATTTTAATGCTGTGGAAGGTCTACGATCTGAACAGTCGATGTGATATAATTATTGAGATCGTTTTGTTGCTAACTGTCAACCCGAATATCACAGTGATTTCGTGCATTTGGACACTACTCTCCGAGTTATATAACTGGTAGCGTAGCAGTAGTTACACTTCAGTTTACTATCTCCCGCATAACTGAATTTTTATTTTATTTTATCGTCGTTGTCCAATAAAATCTATTAAATCTGTATTGTTGTTTTTATTTTGTTTTATTTTCGGTTGAGCAGGTGTAATATTGAGCAACTCACAACGTTGGCTCTCACTACTTGGTGAGGCGACGGGGACCTTCGCTTCGAGCTTGCTGCCTGACTAAATACGACTCTCGACTCCTGTCGGAGAGATACTTTGGGATGCATCTGCTGTTGTAGGTAGTGTGATACTCAGTTGTCCTGTCCTGCAGTATAGGCTCAGGGGCAGTTATATTCGATAGACCCTGGGATGTTTTAACCAGTTTTTCAAAAATTTCTGGTCTTTCAAGTGCTCCCGACAATGTTCTAAGGACTACATTGCCATTTAGGGGTCCTTTACTATATTTGACCCTGTTGGTCATCTTGCGGCACAATATATGAGACAAGTGTTTATTTATTCCCTCATTCCTCGCGGGAATGGAATGCTGCCAGATTACCAAGCGCGTAATAGTCTCGTCACTTACGGAGTGCATTTCACATTTGAATGCTTAAAACACTTTTTTCCAGTAATCTCCATTAATCACCTAATACATTCGTATTCATTCCATTCAACTTTACCCAAAGTAGACTAGTTTCAAACCGTTAGCATAAAAGCAATCCACAATCAGTTTGCCCCTCAGCTATTTGGCCTCCCGATCGCGTGCAAATACTGAGATATATTCTTATCATCTACTATCTTGCACTGCTTCCCACAGGATCATCGCAGCGTTTCATGTGTCGCGCATGTTTGGCGACCAGAGTGGGGAGGCTTATCCTGCACGCGATGCAAGAGCTGAGACTGCCAGAGATGTCCTTGGCTGGCAGCGTCATCATTAATTTTGGGGTCCCCGCCCAGCGCCAGTTCTCTGCTTGTTTACAAGTCCCAAATGCACATAGATGAACATCGATTTGACGTCAATTTCTCTTTCACGAGATATAAAGTGGTGACATGGCAATAATTTACGGCAGTACGAGAGCACTGAAATGTGTTGAGTCTTTCTCTCTCTCCCTTTCAGAGAACGCTCTGGGAGTTGGGGTAACAGAGTTGAATATACATTATTTAAACCGTCTATCTTCTGTATCACTTCAAATAAACCCCATGACGTTATCGGTCGCCATGTCCCAGCTGTAGCGGGAGCGAATGTCAGGTGATTCACCTAGCTCACGCTTTGCACTGACAACAGTAGAGGCGCACAATACCAAGGGAACAGCCAACTCCTCATGAGGACCAGCGTCGTATCACCAGATCCGATACGATAAGTGAAATACGGGGTGATACCAGCAGTGGAATGGAGTGTGTTTGGAAGCGATAGGCAGTGGCATTTGCGTCCCTTGGTCATTGTAAAATGTATGAACCAGACTAGTACTGGCATGTTGATACACCTTAAAATGGTGGCTGCGGCTCGATATACGAAAGAGCGCGACATTACCCGGGACGGCAACTAGCATATATGGGTTAAGCGACTTTCACCGTGCCATAACCTATACATACCCTTCTTCTCGACATACAGTTACCCATAAGTCCATCCTTTGTCCTCGGCGGCACCGGAATGGGGCTTTGAGACGAAGATCTCTCGCGGCGGTCGCCAGTCTGTAATCCTGGCCGCCTTACCACACATACAGAGCCGCATCCTGACCCCTGATCACTGACCGCACTCCTATGGTTCCCCTGATCGAGCCCAACCCGAGATCAGACTCAATAAAGATTCGAACCCTTTTTCTTTTCTCTTTCCTTCTCCTTCCCTACCACGATCTAGACTCTCGGTCCTGCTTGTCCGGAATTCCCCTTGTCGCGAAGACTTGATGGTTCTTTATTTTATATATATTAGTTAGACGTCACATCTGTTTAGTAGTAGAGAAAAGAAGCACCACAACACGATACTTTTGTCCTGTCCGTTACCGACCGAGTGAGGCTGATACCACAGCCTTACACAGTCCCAGGTATGGGATGGCGAGGGTAGTATCACCGGTACCGAGGATATTCTGTAGCAAGGTGATACCATGGTCAGCACAATGACAATGATACCCGGGATTTCTTTTACGAACATGCTTCCAGCCCCTTTCCCGACTCCAGTTTCTGGTCCACCTCCATGCCTCTCCTCTCCACCGCACCTCCATCACGGGCTTAGTTCGTTCGGACGGGGCGACAAGCGTTCTTCCTCCGTGATGACGATATTGCAGGAGGATTTCGAGCCGCATGAACCCCGCTGGATTGCCTTGTGGCTGTGGTAGCTTTGACCACCGACGAGGTGCTCGTTGAGGTATTTCCGACAGTTCGTGATGATGAGGAGGACGGCGTGGAATCGGTGGTAGAAACTTGTCGCGTGTTGGAAGACAGATTGACAAGTTGTTATGGGCTGAGAAACAAATTGTGTCGTATTTGCAGGAGCTCGAAGTAAGCCCTCTCTCTTATATGAATTCATTTTGTGGCTGGGTCTGGTGGCGTAAAAAAGAGGGACTTAGCATTCAAGAGAGTATCCTACACTATCCCGGTATCAATACACTTCTTGTCACGCATTATGTTGTATTATAAGCATCACATTTGAAATAACCTTATGGAGACTATGTATGGACTGATACGGATAACAAACTGACAGCGACGGAAAACAAACTCCCAGTGACGGATAATAAACTCACAGCGACGGGAGGGGGATTGACAGCGATGAAAGTTCCGCAAGCTTCACAAGCTATCATCCCTTGGGGAATATGAACAATTACAAACAATGGTTATCGCTTCCTATTACAGTAAAAAAAACGATACTTTCCGATCAAGTGGTCGTGTAAAGAACGCTTGGCAAATTCCATCTGCTTCTGGAGCCAACTATGGTGTGCTCGGCAATACTACACTAGAATTTGGCCAGCTGCGGCCTCGAAGCGCCTAAATCTGCACCGGGAAAAAAAATTGGCCTTTAGTCAACTGGCGTTTGTCATAAATTGGTGGTGGGCACCATAGCTGCCACCATGGCGAAATCGATATCAGATTTTATCAAAAATAGTATGAGTTGACTTATTGTATACACAATCTACAAGGGTTTAATAGACTTGTAATAGAAGTACTTCTGTGTCAATCAATGTGTCAGTTAATGAATCACCTTCTGATATGATAGGTTTGGTGCTAGTTTAGGTGTACACCGGTTCTGTCATGCATTAGCCTCAGAATGCATGGTCCACAATTAGCATTTTCATATGAAAAGTTGAAGAAATGGGTGAACCACCCCTAGGAAAAGGGTGTTTTTATCACCAATTCCAACAGATTTTTCTTAAATTTTCATCTTTTGATTTCTGCCATTTAGACAGGTCTCGTAGACGAGCCACTCCAAATAATATTGCTGTATTAATGCTTTGCTGTGGTTGTTGGTCGCGGGTATCATTCAGTCATGTGATTGTAATGTTGAAGTGGATGAAAAAACGATGATCAAAATGGATGTATCCAGGATCTTTGGGATAATGTATAGTGCGGTTGTAAGGAAATGTCTCTGGGGAATGATTATGCCCCTGGGAATCTTGCTGTATGGTACTATCTTGTGGCACCGAAGCACTTTCAAGAGTCTATTGAATTTGTATTTGGAATATTAACTGTAATGGCCCCTGAAATTTGGATTAGTTTATTATACAAGAGGAAGGCGTGTGATGTCTGACAACTTGTATCACCTTGAGTATATAGGACCCAATGCACCTCTTCACCCCAAGATATCTGAATCGGGACTTCCATAGACTTTTGGCAGCTCCGCCATGTCAAAAAAGCGCCTGTAACCATAAGTGAGAGATTTTTCACACTCCGTTTTAGGTGCCCATCGATCTCATACAAACGCCACATCTGCCCGCACCACTTTATAATTAATAGTCACGTAAGTATCTAATTTTGGAGTTTTGTAATGAAACTCGTGTCTGGCATACATTCCTCCCTGATGAAAGAAACAGCACCAATTTGCTATTGGTGATAAGTTGTGAAGCGGAAAGTTGTCCACTATCATTTTGCCTCATCATACAAGGCTGAGTTACTTTCCTTAGCTTCTATCTCGACATATACTCTAATAAAGTGTGGAAAAATTATATTCTCCAATAAAATATCTGCAAATTTGGATACACACATATATATGAAAGGAGAGGTGCCCCTCATGAGAACCACTGTTGAATACAAAGCATATTTTGAGCCTGGTGTACACGGAAGAGTGCGGTGAACAGACTTACGATCAGTACATAGCATTTGCAGTAAAGTCGAGTTTCCTTTCATATATATTGTATTTTTTTTCGAAACTTGGACTATGTTCCTCGGACGGGAAGACGGACACCTCGGTCTTTAAGAATAATATCATTACTAAATGAGGATATGATGAAAATGATAAGTGTGCGCACGAACCTAGAATCACCATATTTGACCTCGCTCCGTGCTGAATGCATGCGTCCTGCATGGTCTCATCAATATCCTCAGCCTCCTCTTCCTCGTTCTTGTCATCCGAATCACCTGCTGCCAGGCTAAGCGCTACCGTTGAGGGTTGTCTGCAACGGGTGCCCGACCAGTCATCTTGAATTCTAGATCCAGCACCATGTCGAATCCAGTGTTCAATATGTGACCATCGTGCATTGGCATATGGAGCAGTCCTGTCTAGGTCTTTGTTCCTCGGCTCGGGGTGGGTCTGTGTCGAGGTAAGTAATGGGGAGGATAATATGGGCCACGGATACGAGGATAGATGGACCTGAAGATGATGGCGTGGGGAAAGATGTTATTGTGAGTTAGATGTAGGGCAGGGAATGCAGCTTGAGCAATCCCATCCTACGCGTCCGTTCTATTCCAAGTTCATCTCTTTTCATGGCCATCATCTGCAAACCAATAACCCTACCATGTGGATGGCTAGCTTCATTTCCAATGCGAACGATAAATACTGTTCCTTCGAACACCAGTTTGGGACAACGGGACAGCGCGGTGTAATATCGACACTGAGTAACACGTAGCACGGGTGGACAGTAAAACTCTCTTCCAAACACCGACAGTTGGCTAGATAAGTACGTTAGTAATCGTCAATAATGTAAATGTGGCTGTATAAAAGACTCACAGGCTCCTACGCTGAGGAAAGAGCGTTTCCACGATGTGTGTCCCAGGACAGGTGGGAAATACGCAAAAAGTTCGCTTTCTCCCCGATGCACTTGATGAGCACAATAATTGCGCTAAAACCTTTGGTCGCGGAGGGATACCATCTGCCAAAATTATAGCATATGAGCCATAAGTTACCAGAAATGAAAAAGTGTCACTGGACTCACACCACCATAACGAGCCGCGTGCAGCGCGAGTGGGGTGTCCTTTGGAGGGGCACATTATGCCGCCTAATGATCCGGTCAAGGTGAAATGTGAGACTGAGTTACGGCTGACATGTTGTGAGAATAATCTCGTTCTTCATACCGGTGTCGATATTGAGGAGTTGACCCTTGATGAGAGAGAGTTTTGTGATATTGTCCGAGAACATGAGTTGACATGCCTCAAAAGAGTAGTTGAGGAAAGAAGGAACATGTACTCAAACATGGTGGGGAGATTTGTGACGAGCTAGATGCTTTAGTGGGAACTTGTATTTAGTATAGTGGTGGTGGGAACACTGGCATCATCAGCGATAGCAAAGCATTCACACAACCTCTTACGCTCAAACATTGATGGACCCCCTTCGGTTCCATCAAACCCGTGGCGGTATTTCTCGTTCTCTACCTCGACTGGTTTACGCTGAGAATGGTTCTGGCCGCTTTCACCATCAGATTCCCAAAACTGTCACAATTCCATTTTTCAACATCGATATTGTTTCATTGACTCGGTGAAAGCAGCCAGCACTGGGTTCAACATGAATCAGCCGACGTAGAACAAGAGCGATCCCAACATCGTATTGATTGCCACAGGTTTGATGAAACCCAAGGGATCGATGGCTTGTTGAGTTTGAGATGCTGTGTAAGCACTTGGGATCGCTCTAGAGGTTTAGAGTGAGTCTGAGGGTAGCGGGAACAGGCTGTAGCTGTGGCCCGGGGCGACCTTATAAATATATCAACGATCAACCAATAGGAGTTATCTTGTCGAGTTTGAAAAAAAAATTAACATTTGTACAGACAATTTATAAATATTATTTATTTCTGAAGTATATTCTGCACCGAATTGGCAATTAGCACGACAAATTAGAAGTCACCCACGTAAAATTGCATCGCTAAGGTTAGGGCCCACGTGACCACTAATCTGCCAAAAGCACTTTGAACGGGGCAAGTGCGCGCATCCTTATAGGCAATTGTCATGCATTACTGTAAAAGAAAAAGGCGAGAGCAAGACAATGTGGTAGACGTCCCTATAATCAATACTGTGATCTAGCGGCTCGCTTAGCTCGATTTAGGCTACATATCAAGGTTCGGGTCGACAGATGACAGTTCTCTTCTAAACCTTTCCCCCACTCTGTGAACACCACCATCCTCTGTCCATGCAGATGGACAACAACTCTCGGTATGTCGGTGGACTTTTTTCTTCAAAACCTTCACTTATCCTTTCACCTCAGTGACGGCCACCTCAAAGGAGAGCTTGACGTCCCCTAATCACTCCCAGCTTTCCGTATTGGAGACAAGCACGAACATCAACAGCAGTTAGACATTAATTAGAGTGTGTATATAATACGACGGAGCTGATCATTTTTTTCCCCTTAATAGTGTAGCATTCTCAAATGGTCCGGCACAGCATGTGTCAGTAAGCTGCAACACGGCACCCGTCACGCCTCCTCGGATAATCACTACCCACTGACGGTGACCATCAGGATGGTATTCCTGAAGTATGGAACCCCCTGAATCTGTAAGTATGAAAAAATGATGATCATGCGTAATGTGGACGGAATATATAACGCTAGGTATGGTATTATTACTAAAGAGGATACAACACTTACTTTTCAAAGTCGAAATTGCGGATTGAGGGGAGATCCACACGACATCATTGAACATGAGTGGTATGTGTAGGAACTCTCACTCCAGTTCCAAATCTATACGACGGGAGACGCAAAAGTGAGTAAAGATTTTTTGTTTCAATTCACTGAGTACTGTTCCTAATTGATTGTTGGCTGTAGTGCAACTCCCCGTCACCCTACAATACAAGATCACATTAAGCGCCTGGAGCGAGATACCCCTTCCATGGTCCCCCCTGCGAAACTCACTAAAGCTGAGGAGTTGGACGCACTCTCCAGCCCAGATTTGTTGCTTACGGCACAATCACCTTCACCTTCCCTTCCCCCAACCCTCTCCCTGCTGTGAGGATAGGACCAGTGTCTCCGAGCCAGACCACTTTGGATCATAGGCAAACATCTGGGGTCCGGCCTTTGGAAATTGCCGAGGGTATCTGACCATACAGTAAGGAAAGATGAAGGTGATTGTGCGGTAAGGGACAAATCATTGCTGGAGAGTGCGTCCAGCTCCTCGCCCTTAGTGGATTTCCCGGGGGGCACCACGGAAGCGATATTTCCTTCCGGGTGCTCCATGTGATCTTTACTTAAACACTTAATACCTTGGCATAAGAACGACCGGTTATTTCGAGAGAGAATTCAGCATGAATGCATTTGACGTAGACCTCTAAGTTGGTAGCATGAACAATATCGCGAAAACCTTCCGTCGATCTACACTAGGGGATATAAAGTAGATCGATTGGTGCGGGATAAAATAAGATTGAGGCAGGCTAGTCTTAATCTTCATCCCATCAAGCCCACCTAATCCACGGCTCAACCTTTTGAAGCCGATTACCCGAGTGAGTGTCCAGCGTTACATAGCAAACGGAGCAACAGTGACGTTTCATCGGGGAAGATCATTAAATATTGGCTTAAAAAAGTTTTATAGATCGTTTGTGTAGAAGTCAACTGGTCATGTGGATCCCCTTTGGGAGATTTGGGTGAATCAATCACTGTTTTCCCTAGAAGAGGAAAAGTAGATTGAATCTTGTAGGTATTTTGGTTCTCAGAACGCGTAATTTGCCACGTCACCACACGGGAATTTCCCCATAATCTTTGAGCACATCACTAATGCAAAAATCAGACATTGGGAGGTTTATGGACGGACTATGATAGCCAGAAGATAGAACATATAAACTTGTCTTCCCAGGACGTATAAGACAAGACGTCCATGGGTGAAAGTGTGTGCATTGCACAAAACTCATCTGCCTCCCGTTCCTCAATACCATCTAAAACATCCTCAGGTGCAAGGCCTTTCTTGTGGTCCTTACAGTGCTGCTGAAAATTTTCAGAGAAGAAAAAGCCGCCCCTGGGGGCAAGCTTCTTCTCGACACCTCAACAGTGAGTTATGAACGATTTCCCACTGTTCGCCAGACAAATCGACACTTCCACCTTCCCAAAGTTCAAACCAATGGCCTCTTAGCCAGTGTTGCATGAGATCTGGAGCGTTGTAACGGTATGAACACCGTCTCCGAGCCAGATCATAGGCAAACATTTGGGATCTGGCCTTTGGAAATTGCCGAGGGTATCGGACCATACGGTATGGGAAGAGGTTGAGGGGAGGAAAGATGAAGGTGATTGTGCGGTAAGGAACAAATCATTGCTGGAGAGTGCATCCAGCTCCTCCCCCTTAGTGGATTTCCCAGGGGGCACCACGGAAGCGATATTTCCCTCCGGAGCTGTAGCGATTATCCGAGAGGGAGGCATGAGGGGTGCTGTGGCTGTGCTGCAGCTGGCTGGCATTTGACATCCTGAGCCACTCGAGAATGCTACACTATTAAGGGGAAAAACTCAGTTTTGTCGTATCATATACATGTTGATACCGACTCCGCTTTAATCAACACATTGTCACCAGACCCATCGCTATTGCTGTCCCCTCTAGCCCGCCCCAGACGAATTGGGTACTGAAAATGGGTGGGGACTCGCCGAGCAAGGGGAGGCCATGGTATCTGGTCGCCATTTTTTACCAGGTGGGGGATGTCCTCACAATGGTCTTTGGCAACCCGTGGGATACAAGATCACGCTTATTTTTATTCCTCACGGGTCGCATATTACCATTTTTGGGAGTCTATCCATATGATCCCTGACCTCTCTGCATCTGAAAGGGAGTGCGAGTGGGGTGTTATCAATATCGTCTAAAAAATGGCATGCAGTCCAACATAGTCGCCATACAGTAAAGAGTGAAATCCAGTAAAAATAAGAATATATTTCTTTTCTCCTTGCCTTCTTTCCCGTTTCTTCTCCTGGTGAAGAATGGATTATTTCACATGACATGAAGGTCGGAAGTAGTAGCCGTTGAGGGTGGACATGATATTTCGGTAAATCTCATGGCGATTGCAGGGCCTTGAGGGTGTGAGTTACTTCGTGTACAATTTATTGATTTCGTTTATTTGTGAAGCGACCCGGTCTCGAAATAATCAAACTTATGAAGGAGGGAATAGTCAGTGAAACTGTTAATGTACCCGCAATGAGTCTTTCGTCATATTCATATTGACAGCATACTTATACAAAACCCGAAGCGGTCATCCCTCGCAGCTGAGCTGGCACTGCGAAGTCCCAACATTCAAGCCAGAAAACTACTATTTATTTCTCTCACTTCATGATCCACTCTCTTTGATAGGGTTTTTTACTCCAGACGTCGTTTGCTCCTCTGGGGCCGCCAGGGGACCGTCGTGTCTTTGACTGGGCGCTTGGGGTGTATCTAAATAAATCAAGACTTAGGGTGCAAAAATACAAAGTTTTCTGTATATTCTAGCGACGCACCAGCTTTAAGCTGTTCAGCGGATTCGCGGGTATCTTGATCGTCACTTTTCAGGCGTCGTCCTATGAAAGTGTGAATACCTTGAAGGGGAAATTGGGAGCGAAATATCGTCTGTAGCAGCATTAGATATTTTAACATGTGTCAATGGACATACTCACCGTGTTTCGAAAGTAGGTTTAGGAGTCTGGCAAGCGTATAATCGGTGTACTCGTCGGTTTGGGGGCTCAAGATGGACTGGAAAAAACCTTTAAGATCCAGCGTCTTCACCGTAGCTCGAAACTCATCTGTGATCGGGAGGAGTTTAAGGAATTTGGTTTGAAAATATTACCATGTACTTACCATATTCCAACATGATGTCAAGTAATGACTCTAAATTATTTAAATAATACCCAGTATAGTTCACATTAACGAGAATGCGGTTCACAACGGCATCGACAATGCCTAACGATAAAAGTTCTTTGCGTCCATCATCTGTGGTGAACGTCGGATACGGACAAACACCGGAAAGTCGAACTATTACTAACCATATTCTGTGAAGGTGCGAATGAATAATTCGAGAGGTGACCCAAAAAAATGTGCTTCTTTTAAAACGAAACCCTCTGAAAGAACGTCTACACAACGCTTGAGGAGGTTAGAAGATAAAATCCGACTCCGCAACTCGTCTGTCGTTGATTGAGTTAAATCAGCGGATATTGTACGGCGCTTACCATATCGTATCATCTCGGTGAAGGCGTCATGACAGACAAACATAACCCGCGGATCATCCTGCCCCGGAAAAAGTTTCATATCCAAAGTAAATTCAATGAAATCCGATGCCAGTATGAGACGCCTCAGGTCGCCTGAAATGATTTAGTTGATGACTCTGACATGGAAGAGAGCGGCGTACCACTTGCACAAATATATGCCACTGATTCCCAGGAGTAACCTTGAATTGCCATGTTTTCATCCTTCAGCCCTTGTCGGAGGAACTCAAGACATTGTTCCCAGTCAACTTTGCGGTGGATCTCCTCTAAATGACAATGAGCGGGTTATCACCGATATTTGAAGGCACTGTACCATCGAAAGCCAAGCGCGCTGCAAATTTGATGCCAAGTGTGCGAGCCATTTTGTCCGGATCGGAGAGCGGGGATAAGACGGCGTCAATAAAGTCAACGTCAATCAGGCGACGACGGACGGCATCTATCATACAAATTAACAGTGCACTATTTCTATCGGTTGGCCAGCTCTACCGTCGTTTAAAACACCTTTCAGTGCGAAAGGAGGCCAATCTCGGAAGTCCCCTTGAATGGAATCAATAGCTTTTGATTGCCGTCGGTCTCCTAGAAGGTCCTTGAAAAGTGCTTCGTCACACGTGCTGAGAATCTTCATAAGACACTTTGTAGAAGATGAGTCAGGGAAGTCTATTGCGAGAAAATGATACCAGGGAAAATATTCAGGGATGTCGAAGGGATGATGTGCAAGACGATGGATTATAGCCGAACTAAGCTGTAAAGGAAAATTTGGCATGAGTGACATCAAGCGACCACCGGCGTTGTCCACAGAGCACAAAGATTCTCGCCCCTCGTCTACATGATGTAGATTAGTATGTGTTGTGAAGATACAACAGGTGAATTTAGGAACATGACTTGAGCATAATTTCCAGACGGTGCATTCCCCCCGCTCGGTCTGTTGCGTTTTCAATCATTTTCATAACGTGTTTCGCGGCATGGGCATCATATATATCGAGTTCGAACAGATCTTTCCACTTTAAATCATCGACTATCCTTGCAGGAGGATACTTGAATTGCCCTGCACTATCCATACCTATGATTTCGTCCCATAGCAGTTTGTGGTCAGGAAGCACGGCCTTGGGCGGGGCTGACCGTTGACAATATATCACAGAGATGTGCAACTTCTGTCCAGGCTTGATTTTGCGTCCCTGGGCAAGATTGGGCCTTGTATATCAGAAGATTAGTATATTCACATTATATTGGGGGCATGTAAATACCTCCAAGTGACACCATTGGCCGACCGGTAGGATAGTCGTTTCATAGGCAGACACTCTAGAAGTTGCCAAGGAAATGTGAGGGATTCATTGATTACACCTAGCTCATCCCAATTCCACGCTACATTGGAGCGGTCTAGTCTCAAACCTGCCCACACAGCTTCAAAGGACATCCATAAGAAAGAAGGGTGTCTGCGGTCTAGTTCGTCATTAACAACGTTCCCTCCACCTCTGCACATCGTAGTGAGTTAGCACGAGGAATATCGAAGAGACAGCATCAATATACTGACATATCTGAATGCGTTCCAGGAAACCACACCTCCTTTATGTGTGGAGTTTGCTGTGGTTGCTGTCCAGGTTTAGGCAAGATGGGGTCTTCGCTTGGAGCGTGAGGAATTGGATCAGTCTGGTCGATACCACGAGGACTTTTCGGCAGCTTCTCAGATGATCCTGCGAAAAGCAATTATAAAAAATTCACATTGTTATGAAATTAGTTACTTTCATCAGCCATGACTCCACCACAGGCGTACTCAGGAAGGAATTTAACTCGGCGCTCATCGAGGGCTAGTGCATGGCGGAAGTAACAAGTATGATCCAATTTAACCGTGCCGGGAAGATTCGGACCCCTCACAATCCCGATGGAAGAGACGGTATCCCTGATAATGCACAACGGACATTATTAATAGGGAGTACCGAACGACTAGGTAATCGATAATACCAAACCCCAATAAAATGCACTCGTACGCCTTTTCTCGAGAAAGTATCCTTGAAACGTTTTGCCAAGTTGAGGGGCTTTGCTGGTGATGAGGACCGGGCCGACCTCTTCAACGGATTGTGTCGCCATATTCCAGATTTGAAACATCCCTTATCCTTAGGAGTAGGTGTTTCCTGGGAACCATTCAATTTCGGAGACGGGGTTTCCAATTGATGCGCCTCTTCAATAGGTTCCTTTAAGGGAGATGACCTCCTTTTCCATGGTGTTGGAAAACGACGGCTAGGTGGAGGGGTTCCATCGCTCCTTGGATCTGCATATAACTCGTATGCACTAATATGACCTCAGTAACCTCCTCGTATCGATTTGCAGAAACCCATCTCACAATGGAATCTGTTCTTCGTTCCCTTTGTATATGAGACCAACCTAATCACATCAAAATCTTGGAAAAATTCCAGATGGCTGAAACGGCCTGACAACCTACTTTGTGAATCATTCCGGCCAAAACGCGCACTTGATAAGCGCCTCGCGAAAATCCTATCGTGGACAGGTGAATCATTTTATGACTGCCATCAAGTACCAAATCTGTTCGACCTCACCGAACAGATAAATCTTGTCACCGTCTTTGTAGTTATCGGCCAACCACCTGTATGCACTAATGACAATCTTCTCAAAGTTCCTTGGGGATGCGGTGTTGAGTTGAATACCAATTACATACAATGTTGACGTACCAGGCAATCGCCAAATCGATTTTGTTATCCAGAACTTGTTTCAGATAACTCCAAGACTTCCAAGACGGCTTGGCATAGGTACCAATCCCACTGTTATAATAAGTGAGCTGTGTCCCGTCATCCTTCACGAGCTGACTGTATAGCTCGATAACATTAGTATTCTGCAGGGACATTCAAGGGCGTTGTAATTTTCTGGAAAAATGGTGAATTTACCATCTCTCCAAATTGATTGGAGGTCCCGTCAATGCAGACGATCAAATTTCTGCCAGTCTTCTCCTTCGGTGGGGGTTTACACTCGCATCGATTTCCTTCGGGATTTTGTTCACTACATGATGAGTGAGTCACAATAAGCTCAACTTCCATGATCGACGCTATTATCATGTTACTGACCTTAGGTTGTCGGCCATCTTTCTCGACGTGGATGGATAACGCCTGTTTGGGTTGAAGAGCCTCTTAAGATGATTCGACTAAAGACGCAGTCACTTGAGAGTTTATCCTGAATGAAACTTAAATCTCCGCAAAAATTACCGAACATCCAACATCAATCACTACGTCGACTAGGCATAGCCTGCAGAAGTCAACGCTGAATCAAGGGCCGAGATACACGACGCATGGGCCATGGGAAAGTGCCGCGTAGGGTGTCGCGACTGCCGCGAACACCTCAAAACGCCCTCAAAAGCACATTTGACTAGCATAAATAGATATAGCTTTCCATCTATTATATATCAATATGTGTATTGGGGGCCTGTTAATTTACTTTAAGACATAGTTTAAATGTTTAAAATGGTGTATTAGGCCCTTTTCTAATAGCATATATCATTTAACATAATATTTTGAGTATTACCTCTCAAAATATATGGCTCTGTTTTAGTTTGAAGCCAAAATGTGTGTTCGCGGCAATTGCCCACTTTTCGCGACACCCTTGCAGCAGTGCGCGGCACCCATGGTTGTGTCGGAGTTTGACACCTAGTACGTAAATTTATAAGCAAATTAGCCTGAGTGGACATATATGTACCCCGGGCTAATATGCCCCCTTGTTGCATTGGGCCTCTACCACCGCTAATTCTGCGAGAATGGGACGCTTCAAGTAAGAAAACCAATACAACAGAGATAACAAAATGTTCACTATACCTTCGAGACCTCCTTTCAACGCGTCACCGGGCGTCACTGCCCTTGCTTACCGGCCACATCACCACCCGTCATCACGGCGCTGCCTTCGGCAACGTCCTCCCGGGTCATTAGTAACGCGCTCGTCGTCAGCGACAATGAGCTCGCGTTCCAGTGTTCCTGGCCACCCCAGAAGGGCGCACTTGGCGCATTTGGCGGCATTGATATATTTTAGACAGTGTTATTTGCATACTATGTACTTTTGACTCAATAAAATGAAATAAGTAATATTGTTCACACACTTCAGGTAGCCTGATGAAATTTTTGATGCTGGTGGGGGTATTTAATGCATTGGCTAACCTGAAGAGAAGTAAAATTTAAAGAGATACAGGCTTCTCTGCACGGAAAGCACAGTAAATTGAGGCACTACTTCTGTTCCAACAATTCTGGATTCAATCGCAATACACTTCACCTATTGCCTGAAACAAGATTGCATCGTTAGGCACAATGCTAAATACTGTAGAGTAATAAATATGGTGCACATGGCTTTTCTCAACATCAACAGATACCATGGAACCTTGGAGATATATAAGGTGTGTGATAAATACAGAATGTGGGTATTCCTCAGTTTTTGAGATGATGGTTAACTCCCTGTGAGCATCATGAGGCAGGCATTGCCTCTGCAGTGTGCTACTATGGCCGTATACAGCCGTTTGTTGCCAGAAAGTAGTAAACAGTAAACAAAGTTTCATCTATGGACTGTATATAGTCCAAACTGTCTAAACTGTGAGTTTCTCGATCATTCTTCGAGTTTACTAAGTTCCGTGGTCAGTACGAGACCCACTGGGAATGTGTGGCGAGTATGAAAGGCACACCCACAAAGTAGAACTTTGGCTCTCAGAGACTTCTACCAAGCAATTGCCGCACCAACTCCATGTAGTGTTAAACAAGGCATTATGCTATGCCAGAGATATCAGGGAAGGTGAGCAAATATCTAATAGACTTCACATCTTGTCCATAATGGACTGCAAGAGTAGACAATGATATCTCTTGAAGATAATTGAGCCAAGAACTCAGGATTAGGGTATGGATGGATTTTGTGTCTGTGAATTGATGTAATACAAACCTAAGCCAAATATAAGGAAACAATACTGATAATTTTAATGGAAACTCCCTATGGAATATTGGAGAGGGTAATGGTTCGTATTTATTATCAGTCCCAGAAGGTTTTGCGTAGCTGAGAGGGCAAACAGGCAGAAGTTGTTCATGATCTAAGACATCTGGGTCGAATGATGCGTCCACCTCTGCATCCAGGTGTCCATTCATGCTCATTGGGTGAGAGATACTGCATTGACTGACTATCGTAGATACATCTTTTTGAAAGTTGGTTAAATATGAATGTAGTATTTATGTATAGGCTTATTTGATTACGATTAACTAGCTTAGCTGTAATAGTTATAGTATGATTAGTTATGAGAACAGGCAAAATATTAGCCTGACTAATGGTGATAGAAGAAAAGGGAAAAATTGTTGAAGGGATGGAGTGGAAAAAATCCTGTGCAATGTGCCGCTGGTCTGCTCCTGACTAAGTGTTACGACCAGAAATCCTGCTGGACTCCAGGCACTAACTTATACACACCCACGCCCTACATGCACCCATTATCAGTTTACCAGAATTCCCACTGGACTCCGTATGTCAGACTTGTCTACGTTCGTCTTCGTTATGTTGTGTTTCAGTCACCGGAATACTCACTGGACTCCGTCTCTGTCTATTTCCGACCTCGTCCCGCGCGTCAGTCACCGGACCCCACTCAGTAAAACCCGTCACCTCTCTAACAGAGCCCTGTTCCCATTTTAGTCAAATGACCTGTCACGATTTGGACTCCGCTTCTGCTCCATTTCCCATTATGATTTATGATTTGTCACTATTCGGACTCCGCTCCATTCCATCCCATTCCTAACACCAATTTGGTGTTTACTATTCCCATTTTATGTTTTGCTCATTTCGTTTCATTATTACTGGATTCAGTATGACATTCACTCCACAGTCTATTTAAACTGGCAGATGTTGTACATACAATCCAGTCAGAAAATTGGCTTAGATTCCCCCCAGTAATCTAATACATTTTCCGCTCTAAACCCTACTCAAATCACACCGCTCGCACTAGTTGGAGCCCACAGGCTCCGGCGCATCTATCTCACCAATCTTGACTCACGACCCACAACCTCCGACCTACGACCCCTCGACCCATGACCCCCACCCGGACTCCCCGGGATTCCCGTCTGTCTGTCCATCTGAAATTGGACAACATGATCTAGCGAGGGCGCAGCCTATAAGCTGAAGCCAAGTCCTACTGGATATTCCACGGGTTTCTCCAGAGACCCGCTCTGTATTTATCCTAACACTAAGGTCTTTTGATTTGATAATATATCTGAGATATAGCATGCTATTGATGCACTTCTAGTTCAGTCAATACCTTTAATACCCCCCACCAGTATCAAAAATTTCATCAGGCTACCTGAAGTGTGTGAACAATATTACTTATTTCATTTTATTGAGTCAAAAGTACATAGTATGCAAATAACACTGTCTAAAATATATCAATGCCGCCAAATGCGCCAAGTGTGCCCTTCTGGGGTGGCCAGGAACACTGGAACATGAGCTCATTGTTGCTGATGACGAGCACGTTACTAATGACCCAGGAGGACGTTGCCGAAGGCAGCGCCGTGATGACGGGTGGTGATGTGGCTGGTAAGCAAGGGCAGTGATGCGGTGACGCATTGAAAGGAGGTCTCCCACGGCCTCGAAGGTATAGTGAAAAGTAAGTTTTGTTATCTCTGTTGTATTGGTTTTCTTACTTGAAGCATCCCATTCTTGCAGAATTAGTGGTGGAAGAGGCCCAATGCAACAAGGGGGCATATTAGCCCGGGGGTACATATATGTCCACTCAGGCTAATTTGCTTATAAATTTGGATGTACTAGGTGGAGTTTGAAGTCTTTTGAGCCTCTGGCCTGCAATTCCTACCCCAATCACATTATATTCCTTGTTGAGACTCTGATTAGCCTTTCTATTAATCCACTGCTTGTGATTTTCTTCTTTCCAGTTACTCTACACTTCTGTAAGAGTTGTGAGAATTTGTTGCTTTGGAGCACTAGTATCTGTGAAAATCTAAGATGGACAGGTCTTAAATATATATAATGGGAAATCAGGTTTTTTGTTAGAGGATATATGTAAAGGACTTAGGTGTAAATCCAAAAAGCCCAAATCCAAAATCCAACTAGGATAAGGAATGGGCAGAATAATGTCAGTCCAAGCCCATGATGATTTCTTGCCTTAGACAGTGTGTATATAGGCAGTCTACTTGGTGATGTTACACTTGATATGTATATAACAAAGATTAAATCTTGCTATTAAACCAGCTGAGTTTGGTCAAAAAAAGAAATTGGATGATGTTGATCATGAGTCTACAGTGATATTGCTGCCTTGTACAGCTTTTATATGTATCTAGTCACTGATTGGACTATACATATATGTGATGGAGGCTGGATATGGTCAGGATGTTGGAAGTGAGATCAGCTGAGAATATAACATACTATAAAGACCTTAAGTCCCTAAGTCAAGTACTAAACCAAGGAGCAAGACTGTGAATGGGTGGGACTTGGCTTCAGTTTACATGCTGCACTGTTACAAACTATGCAGCTGTCCTAATTTCAAATGAATTTGTGACTTCAGGATGGCTCAGGAATGGGATTAGAAGAGGAATGAGGCTGCAGCTTAGGAAATCTGAAGGTATTCAATGGGCCAAAATAAGAAGGGAATGGGTGGTTTTTCTGTAGAGGGAAGTAAGTTTAAATGCAATGTGATGTAACACAATATTCAGATTGGATTGCAAATACTATTTCTCCATGTATATATAGATAGAGGAGTTGTTTTAATACCAATCCAGAGATATAACAAGGATGCAAGGGATATATGTTAAGCTCAGGCCTTACTGGGCAGGAGTGAACTAAGGTATGGGGAAAAGCTGTAGAAGTTCCAAGCAGATAGGACTTGGCTTTATCTTATGTGCTGTGCTCTTGTATGATCATTGGGTCCTACCTTCAGACAGGGTGGGTACAGTTATCCCAGAACATTGGAAAGTACATGACTGGTCAGAGAGTTAAACCCAGGGGTTCTGAAAATCACTGGTGTCAAGTTTCATAGTTTAGCTTAGTGTATCAAGGAGATAGGTTGTAGCTAAGTTGATATGCTGATTGGATTGTGATTTAAAAAGATTAATAGACTATATAGACTAATTTATTATTGTACTACTAATCTGCTGAAACAAAAAGACTAAGGCATGTAAACAAGAAAATAGCAGGATTAACCATTCGGGAGTATATGGGTCAAGTTGATATGGGAACAGGTACCAAAACACAATATCAAGTGAATATATGCATGTCAAAACATAATCAGGAACAAACTGGGTCACAGATTAGTAAGCATCTAGAGAATATGGGAAGTCCATACATATGAGGTCCAGGTCTGAAGCCACTCTTACATATAGCAAGAAAAGGCTATTACTGGGAGGATCTGGAGCCCAGGTCCTAACAACACAATGAGACAAATATGGGAAAACAACAAGAACAAAACCCAATGAGAATGTATATTAGATACTAAGAAGTCAGCTGAGATATATTAATTGGGTATAACACTATAGCTGAGAATATGGTCAACATGGTCCTAACAATATTCATTCTCTTAGGTGGTGTTTTTTCTTTCTGCATTATTATAGCTTTCTTTTTGGTTGTGTCATGTAGCAGGTAAATTTGATATCAATTACTCAAGCCATCAATTAAACTATCATGCTACAGCCCATTTTACCACCTCAATACAATCTAGGTTTGATTAGTCTACCTTTGGTTCTCTAATCTTACAGAGACAATTGCTATGTCTAATGCACATATTCAACATATGAGCATTACTGCTTAACCCCTATTGACTTTCCTAGCTTTCTAAACGATGTATTGAAGATGGAGTTAGGATAGCTATTTGTGAATGAACGGTCAATACTCAAGGTGTACATACTGTATATCTTTTCTTAGCTAAATTAGTTTAAGACAATTGTAACTGTGCATGTGCAGCCATACTATATTCTGATCATGTGCAGTTATTGCATAGCAACCGTGATTTTCATACACAGTAATGTGCAGTTGTGCAGCATCATTTTATGTACATATTTGTGAAGTTCCATTCCCAGAGACTCCTCAGAGTATTTCCTGGAAATCATATCAAGTTCCAAACCATCTTCTGGACCAGTATGAAGATCCAGAATCCACCAGAACCTGACCTTCATCTCTCAAGTATGTTAACAATGGAAAACTGACTGATGTCAGTAGACTGATGGGGACCAAACAGAAGGACTTGGCTTCAGCTTATATGCTGCACCCTTGCAAGTTACCATCAGATGTCCTTAAATTTCAGGCAGGTGGAAAACTAATCCTGTTGAATAGTACTCTCAGTTAGTCACCAATTGGAAGCTGAAGGATAGTTGGGGGTCGAAAGGTTGGAGACTGAGAGTGAGTGAGCACAAGCAAAGGCAAGGAGTGGGATATTTAGAGTGGGACTATGAGAGAGGTATACAAGTGTTCTGAGTCAATATTCTGATTGTCCTAATACTATGATACATGAGCAGCTTATATACAGGAGACCAGCACTTATCTGAACGAGAACAGAACAAAGGAAAATACTAATGGAGAAGGTGGAACTACATATAGAGTGATGTGAAAATGGAGACCGACAGATGGAACATTATAAATCTGGATGTAGACTACGACAGAGGCAGAAAAGGTGTAAACTGGTTGTATAGAATAAGGGACAGATGGAAATACCAATTAGGAACAATGAAGGTGCTTAATGGGGTTAGTCAGGATACTGACAGTTTGTGAGTGACTGGAGTTTGTGTGAGGTCTGATTGGGGCCAATAGTGTGCCAAGCGCACAGGTTGTAACAGTATCTCCCCATATGGCCGAAGTCCCATGGAGGCTGAGAAATGAAAAATGTACATGTCAAGTGAATTAGCTGATGTGTCAAAAAATTGGAAGATCTGGTGGTCCTGAAAAAAAGCTTATATAAGGTTACCAGGGCGTCTTTGTGTTTTATCCTTTATCCACCATGTTGTCTAAAAACAGGATGACTTCTAGCCCCTTGGGACCCACCGGCATGCCAAGTCTACATGACTTGTGACATCGAGTACAGGAAAGGGAGGCATGTTGCTTGTGAGAAGAGAAGGAGGTGAGGAAGGATGCTGAATTGCTGGCAGCTGCTGAGAGGGCTGAGGAGGAGTGAAGGAAAAGGGAGGAGCAAAAAAAAGCAGAGGAGGCAGAGTGTCGGAGGGTAGTGGTTGCTGCACTTGCAAAGGTGAAGCAAGAGAAGGCCAAGGCCGAGGTGAGGAAGGTAAGCATCCCAAAACTAAGAACTGCTGAGTGCTAACAACTCAGTAGCGTAAGGCCCCAAGTGTCTCATCGTCCAAAGGAGAGGACAAGTTGGAGGAACCAGAGGTGGGACTGTCATCCCCAAAGGTGAGTGCCCCATTTTGTTTTTATCAGTCTATTAACATTGTCGAACAGAAAACACATTGGGCCCCTGAAGTGAGGCCTGAAAGTAACCCAAGGTGCGTTTGGTGTGCTTCATGCAACCAAACGTGCCATCACTGGGTCAGAGGCTGAGGGTGCACTTGCGCAGAGTGCACCAATTTGAAACTTAGGTGCATGTGGCCAGCCACCGATGGGATGTCAGAGGGTATTTTGGAGCATCTTACTGACACTCTTGAGGAGCAATACCGACTGTTCAGAATAATGAGCGATACCCTGGTGTGGGTCGAGGAACACGTGATATCTGTGAGGTTTGATGGGCATGCAATTTGGAAGTCACTGGAAGTTTTGACTGCACAGGCTGGCTCCTTCTTGAGAGCATGTGGTGTCCAGGGTGGGGTTGCTGGTGAGGTGGATGCTGATGGTGATGAGTTGGAGTCAGAGGAGGTGGAAGAGATGGGAGACTCTGAGGAGATTGAAGAGGGAGTGGCACCAGGAGAAACTCTTCAGTAGATTAATTTTCTAATAATAATTAAATTTGTTTTTGAAAATGTGAAAGGGAATGCAGAGAGCGTCGGAAAGCAACTGAGAGGACTTAGGATACAAAACTATGGGTGTCAGAAAATGTCGGGATGCCGTAGGTTAGAGGGAAGATAGGGGTCCGGGTTTGTTCAGATATATGTACTTGGTGAAAATCCTTAATGATGTCTGACACATTCCCAAGTTCTGTGGCCAGAATCCAGGATGTTTCTTCATCGGTACCTTTGTAGCCTGTTGTTACGACCATGTCGTAACCCATGTCACAACCCGATGGTCTCTGAGAATACTACAGTCTATCGATGTTCCAAGTTATTGATCAAGTCATCATTTTGGCAACCTTCGGAATACCGACACTGACGTATACCTTCACAGCGATCAAACCTCGTTTACGCCCCTGTCAAAATATACTCGTACCATCCAGTTATGCTTTGATACATCCCCTTTTATTATGATGATTTGTTTTACTCTATGTTTCACATATACCCGTATATACTTGTAGCCTGTGGACTATTCCCTTTTCTCATAATCCCACTCTTGGCTAAACCTTGGCTTCCGATCTTATCGTAACTTTCCGGTTTCTAGTCAAGTCTATTCGTCAAATAGTGTTTCCACTCTTCCCTTAGTTAGTAGTTTCTAGACACTGACAACTCGTATATAAACCTGCTGTAAATGTAGTTATTAGACAATCAGAATATCGACTTAGATCAACTTAGATTAACTTAGATACCCCTCTAATTTCCGACTCCATTATCTATTCACAACCACCACATTCCGACTCCATCCGATTTACGACTTCAACCTCAGTCTCCAACTCTCTCAGTCTCCCACTCTCTCAGTCTCCAACTCTCTCAGTCTCCAACTCTCTCAGTCTCCCACTCTCTCAGTCTCCAACTCTCTCAGTCTCCAACTCTCTCAGTCTCCAACTCTCTCAGTCTCCAACTCTCTCAGTCTCCAACTCTCTCAGTCTCCAACTCTCTCAGTCTCCAACTCTCTCAGTCTCCAACTCTCTCAGTCTCCAACTCTCTCAGTCTCCCACTCTCTCAGTCTCTGACTCTCAGTCCCCGACTCTTGGTCTCTGACCCCTCAGCCCAACCCTCGACTGATCCTTCGGTTTCCGATCGGTAGTTTACCGAGAGGTTTACTCGACAGGACTAGTTTCTGCCCACCTGAAATTTAAGGACACCTGACGGTAACTTGCAAGGGCGCAGCACATAAGCTGAAGCCAAGTCCTTCCGATCGGTCCCTGTCGATCCACTGACAGCAGTCAGTTTCTGCTCTTAACACCTGTCCATTTGACCAAATAGAGTAGTTTGCAGGTGCATCGGCTACATATTATCAATCTTTGAATCTAGGATTTCCAATATCTTGAATTCAGGTTCCCCATCAATAACCACGGGTGGAGGCAGAGGTTGTACGCATTCCAGTATAGTGTTAGCAACATGAGGTTCTAACATTGAAACATGAAATACTGGGTGTACTGCACACATATTCTCAGGGAGCCAAAGTGTTTAAGAGAGTGTGCCAGCTTGTGCAATAATTTCAAAAGGTCCTAAGTACTTATCGGTGAGCTTTTTGGATGGTCTAGTTGTTTGGAAGAACTCAGCTTTGATGAATACTTGGTCCTTAATCTTGAATTCAGGGGGGTGGCAGCTGATTTTTGTCTGTAGAGTGTTGGTAGCATTCTTGGGCTGATGCAATGTTCTTTTGAAGTTCTTGGTGTAGCTCGTTGAGATTGGTGACAAAGTCCTGAGCATGAATTGAAGTGAGATTGCATTCCAGATGGATAGCAATGTTTGGTTCATAGCCTTTATTTACAAAGAAAGGCGAAATGCTGGTAGTAGCATTTGGGGCATTGTTATATGTGAATTCGGCAAGTGGTAGAAGTGATTTCCAATTGTCTTGTTGATAGTTGCAATAGACTCAGATGTACTGTTCCAATGTTTGGCTAGTGCATTTGATTTGTCTGTCGCCTTCTGGGTGGTAGCTGGAAGTGAAATGGAGTTTCATGTTAAGTGCTTTTCTGAGTGACCTAAAAAAGTGAGACACAAACTCAGATCCATGATCAGAAGTGACATGTGATGGAACACTGTGCTTGGAAAATACATGAGTGATGAACAATTTGGCCAACTGTGTCACAACCATCACAAGTCACAACATTGTCACAAACAATCAAAGGTAATATTCGACAACTCTTTGACTCATCAAATTTGACTCGATAAACCCAAACATTATTCGACAACATCAAATCTCATTCGACATGTCTCATTTTGATGTCACAAATGATTTCATTATTAGTTCATAATATGTATAGTCATAACAATATGAAGAAAAGCATAAAAGGGCTACAAAAGGAACAAGGGAAGTCAGTTGAAATATCTGTAAATTAGTGATACTAGTAATCTAACTTGTCGTAACTTCTTCGACAAATACTTCCGTGAGTTATTGTGACTGGTAATAGCCTCTTACTTCATTGACAGGGCAAATATATACTTCGTCAAATGAGGCTTTCGAGTTCGATCAGTAGAATATTATTCGACTTTATTGAAGAATAATTGATTCGTGACAAACTGTATGGATGTTACTGTATCATAAGTTGGAATGAAAATACTTCTCTTGGTAAGCCAATCCACAACAACAAGAATTGCAGTATGGCCGTCGGATGCTGGAGATGTTCAATGAAATCCATTGATATTGAATTTCAGGGTTTTTCTGGTATTGGGAGTTGTTTGAGTAGGCCATATAGTTTGTGACATCTTGATTTGGAATGTGCACAGTTGGTGCATGATTTACAATAATGCTTGACAAAATATTGGAGACTGGGCCATGTATATTCTCTTTGGATAAGTCCAATAGTCATATTGATGCCAAAATGTCCTGAGATTGGGTGGTCATGTTCATGCTGTAAAAATCAAAGTCGGAGAGTGTCAGAGTCCAGAACATAAATGTGGTTGTCAAGTTTAATGAAACCTTGTGGGTCAAGTGACCATTGGGGATGATTGGGGTCGGATGGGTTATTGAGGTGTGCTTTGGTGACTGGGTCTAATGGAAGTGCCGATAATATACCTTGATGTGATTTCTTGGTATCCATAAGGATAACACTTCACATGACTGGATGTATAAGGTGAGTAGCTCATATTGACTTGGACAGTTGTTCTGATGAAAAAATAGGCTTGAAATTATGTAGATTAATTGTGGCATAGTTGCTACTCCCCTCTTTAGGATAGACATCCCATTGTCTAGTCATAGCATCGGGTTTTCCACCAAGGCAGCTGGGATGGAAGCAGATGACCATATTGAAGGCAGAGAGGTATTTGCACCATTGGGCTTGCTGATGGGTGAGTAGTTTTGTGGTTGAAAAGTAAACCAAATTCTTGTGGTCAGTTATACAGTGGCTTCCAAAACTGTCCCAATGTTTTGGTAATTCTCAATAAATGCTTTATAACCTACCAAGTAAATTTTCTAAAATAGTGGGATTATTCTCACATATACCTTAGCATACTAGCTTTGATATACCCAAATACTAAATAATATAGATGGATATTGGTGTCACAGTGAATATTTAAAAATGACCAATCATTGGGACAGTTTTGCAACCACCCTTTTTGAATCAGATATCTTGTTATTCTAGTACTTTGTATGGCCTCCCTTAGGCTTTATTACAGCATCAAGTCTTCTGGGCGTATTTTCAATCAGTTTCTGACACTTCTGAGGCTCAATCTTTACCCATTCCACTTCCACCCTCTCCTATAACCCCTAAACCCCCTTTAATGGTGAAGGATATTTCTGGAGCTGTTTCTTCAGGTGGAATCAAAGATGTTCTATGGGATTCAGGTCAGGTGTTACGACCGTGTCACAGCCATTCGGCCCTGAGGTTAATGCCACCTATCGACGATTCAAGTTATTGCTCAAGTCATCACATTGGAAACCATCGCCCCCGATGCTGAAGTATGTTTCACGGTGATCAAACTCTGTTTACGCCCACGTCAAAATATACTTGTACTATCTGGTTAAACTTTTGATACATCCCTTTTATTATGATGATCTGTTCTATCCTATGTTTCACATATGTCTTTATATAGTTGTAACCCTCGAACTATTTCCTTTTACCGTAATTCCACTCTCAGTTATCATCGGCCTCCGAACTAATCATAAACTTCCCGTTCCTAGTCAAGCTTATTGTTAATACCATTTTCTGTCCTTCTCCCCGTTAGTATTTTATAGACACCTGATACTTGTATATGAACCCGCTGTAGTTGTAGTTACTAGGCAATCAGAATATCGACTCAGAATACCCTCTTACACCTCTAGCAGTCTTGTACTAAGAATCCCCTCATCCACCTCTGCATGCGCTCATCCACTCTCGGTCACCAATCCTTGGCCCGACACTCAACTTAACCTTCAGTCCCGATCGGTATCTCGCCAAAAGGAACTCGTTAGGATTAGTCTTCACCTGCCCGAAATTTAAGGACACTCAACGGACATTTGCGAGGGTGCAGCACATAAGCTGAAGCCAAGTCCTTCCGATCAGTACCTGTCGGCCAACTGACATCATTCAGTTTTCAGTTCTTAACATCAGGAGACTGTGCTGTCCAGTCTAACAACTGAATATGATTTTCAAAAAACCATTTTTGTGCCATCTTGGATATGTGTTTAGGTTATTATCCTGCTGGAAAATGGGCTCATCTTCTGGAATATCCAAATTTTCAATGCTCTGGGACAAATGCTGAGCCAGGATCTCCACATATTGTGCAGAATCCATCCTTCCTTCAATCTCTGCAAGCATTCCCACTCCATTCCAACCCATACAGCCCTACACCATGATATCTCCACCTCCATACTTGACTGTAAGTTGGGTTGTCCTATCAGAAAGTGGTTCTCCAGCTTTCTTCAACACATATTGATGTCCATCTGACCCAATTTTATTGATATTGGTCTCATCAGACCACAAGACCCTTTTCTGATCATCCACAGTCCAGTTTTGGTACTTGAGGGCAAAGCTTAACCTGGCCTTTCTATGTTGAGCCTTGAGCAAAGGTCTTTTTGCATTGACTACAGCTTTGAAACCATGCTGTTTCAAGGTACTTCTGACTATTTTGGGTGAGACATGATATTTATTGATGGAATTAATGTAGTGTGTGGCCTGGACAGCATTATCTAGTTTGCCAGAGGTGATTTGATATATGATCCTCCTTTGGTCAGTGGGAGAAAGCTTGGATGGACATCCTCCTTTCAGGTTTTCTTTGTCTATCTCTATCTCCTGAGCAATTCTACTGATAGTAGATTTGCTAAGACCTGTTGTAGAGGCTACATTCCTATTGGAGAGTCCATTTTGTAAGAGGGAGATGGCTTGTTCTCTTTTGAGAGGGGAAATAGCTTTCATGATAAGAATGATAGTTAAAATGTGATGTTTCATGTCACATATTAATTAGAACATCAAATAGATATTACCTGAATTTTCCTGTAATTTCCCTGGCCCTCTAGAATATAATATGATATATGAAAAGAGAGGGTTGCAAAACTCCCAATGATTGGCCATTTTTAAATATTCACTGTGACACCAATATCCATATATTATGTAATATTTGGTTATATCAAAGCTAGTATGCTAAGGTATATGTGAGAATAATTTCACTACTTAAAAAAAATTTATTTGGTAGGTTATAAAGCATTTATTGAGAATTACCAAAACATTGGGACAGTTTTGGAAGCCACTGTAACATCTACCAGAGATGCCAATTCTTCCAGGTAATGTTGCCATGCCTTGAAAGCTTCAAATATTGCAAGTAGTTCCTTGTCGTGAACATTGTAGTTGAGTTTGGGTGCCAAGAAGGTGCAAGACAAGAAGGCTACTGGGTGGACTTCACCATCAGTGTCCAGAATGGACAATATCACAGCAAGTGCATAATCTGAGGCGTCAGTTTCCACAATGAGATGAACATCGGGCTTCCAGTGCAACAAAATAGGGGCAGATGTAAACACACTTTTCAATTCTCAGAATGCCATGTGGCATTCCTCAGAGAAATTCCATGGGGTGTCTTTACAAGTAAGACAAGTAAGTGGAACGGTAATTTTTGAGTAGTTGTGAATGAAATGATGATAAAAATTGGCAAAGCCTAAAAAGGACTGAACATCCTTAACCTTTCAGGGTTCCAGCCAATCTTGAATGACTTGAATTTTAGCGTCATCCATGTGGAGACTGTTGGGTCCCATCATGAAACCTAAATATTCAACCATGTTGACATCAAAAGAACATTTTTTACCATTCACAAAAAGACCATGTTTTTGGAGTCTTCAGAGGACTTCACAGACATGTTCATCATGAAGTGTAGGGTCTTCTGAAATATGAGGATGTTGTCTAAGTACACAATGACATAGATGTCAAGGAGGTTGGAAAAGATGTCATTGATAAAATGTTGAAAGACTGGCAGAGTGTTGGTGAGGCCAAAAGGCATCACTAGCCATTCAAAAGAGCCATAGCGAGTGCAAAAAGCCATTTTCCACTCATCACCTTCAGCAATCCGAACCAAATGATAGGCATGTTTAAGATCTATCTTCATATAGATTCGGGCCTTCCAAGGGGCATCAAGTAAATCAGAGATTAGTGGTAATGGGTACTTATCTTTCTGAGTGATCACATTGAGTCCTCAAAAGTCAATGCAAAGCTATAGGGAACTGTCTTTTTTCTGAATGAATAGAACAGGGGCTCCATAAGGAGAGTTTGAGGGTCAGATAAATCCTATAGCCAAGTGTTTGTCCAAGAAATCTCAGATAGCCGATAGTTTGGACTGTGAGAGAGGATAAACTGGGCCTAAGGACAGATGTGAACCTTCTTCAATATCAATTTTCAAATCATAGGGCCTATGGGGGGCAAGTCGATCAGCTTTTTGTTTACTGAAGACGTCTGCAAATTCTTGGTATTTTTTTGGAACACCTTCCAAATCTGCAACAGATTTGGCCACCAGGGTTGCAAAACAACCAGTGGCTTCATCAACTTTTAGTTTTACAGAAAATGCTCGGGAGCCTTCTAGCTTGATGACTTTCATAAAAGCTGCAGCATTTATTAGAGAGACGGGAGGCAGAGAGCTCAGATTTGCCATGGGGGCCAGAGGTGCCGTAGAGGCCATTTTTGCTGAAACAGGCAGAGATGGACCAGTCGTATCGGGTGCTAACAGGGTTTAGAAATGGATACTGCCCAATACCCAATCAATCAACAGATTGTAGCAGGTGAGCCAGTTATGTCCTAGAACCAGAGAGCAACTCGAGTCCAACTGTGTTACAAAGAAAGTAACTGTCTGAAAAGTTCCACATGGGAACTGAAGTCGGAGTTTGCAGGCTTGTGAGATTACGGAGTTTGAGGTACCATCAAAAAGTCAGAGTGGAATTGGATCTATTGCATAGGTTTTTAACTGATGTTTTTGGGAAAAAATTATATCTATGAAACAATGAGTTGAACCTGAATCTACAAGAACTTGAAAATTGAGACTCCCGAGGGGTTCTGAAGTAAGATTAACAAATAAGGAAAATTGGATCATAAAGAGTGGATACATTAAGGTGACAATTCTCCAATGTGCGGGGAGATTCAACACAACTCTCCAACTGCATGGAATCCAGAGAGTTGCTTAATCTTTTTTTGACCCAGCAGCCGGCTTTGCTGGTTGTGAAGTTGTAGCCATATTGGCCGATCGGGCTTTTGTGGCCTTCAGGAATTCAGCAACTCGGTGTCCAGGATCTGTGCACAACAAACAAAGGTTGTTGTCCATTCAGTGTTGCTTTTCTTGTGGTAGAAGTTTGCCGTCAGAGCTGAGTTTGCCAGTGAGGTCAGGTTTGTCCTTGTCTTGAGACTTACCCAACTGTTTGCTTTTGCCTTTTTTGTCATTGGAACCCTTATTGTCGGACTTCTTATTGGAGTTTGAGTTGCCAGTATTGTTGGTGTTTTGATTTCCAGACTTGTTGGCATTCTTGTTGTCCAATAATTCTTTATCCGATGGGTTTTCACGACTGATTTCTGAGTGTCATTCCCAGTATTGGACATCTGCATTTGAGCCTTTAGATGCATGAGTGGGAGAGTCTTTGGCTTGCTGGTCTCCCCTTTGGAAACTTCATCTTTGAGGCTGGATGGGAGGCTGGAGTAGAACTGGTAACAGAGGGCCAAATTGCCCCAGTCACAATGTGCGGTGAGGTTGAACTGGACAATGTAGTCGGTAATGCATTGGGTGTCTTTCATTTTGAGATTAGAAAGTGCAGCCTCAGCATCACGGGTTTGGTCATAGGGATGAAGTTTGTTTTGAGTTCCTCAATGAAAGTGTCCCAATCATGAAGCCAATTGGGATCTTCAGAAGTGAGGCTGGAAAATCCAGGTTCAAACCAGGCTGCTGTGGAATCCTTGAGGTAAGAGAGTGCAAAATTTACCTTTCGGTCATCCATTGTAAAGGCACCCAGGTGGTCCTGAAAGTTGAATCGACATTGCATAAGAAATGTTGATAATTTCTTCAGGTTTGAGCCGGTAAATGGTTTGGGTTTATTGACTTGGGTTTGCCCAGGTTCCTTTTCCTTGGTATTGTTCTTTAAAAAATCATTAAGGGATCCCAAGGTACCTGAGAACAATTCCCATGTTTTGTCAGGAGAGAAATCCAGCTTTTGTTTTGTGGACTTTGTAGGACCACTGGCTTGAGGTATAGACCCATCGCTATCCTCAGGTTCAGGTCCAGGGGCTGGTTGATTGTTAACCTCTTCAGGTGCTTTGGGTTTGGTGGCTTTGGGTACTTCCTCAGCATTGCCAGTAATTTCCACAAAGCAGGATTCTTCAGAGGGTTCTGGTTGTGGGGTTTTTGGGGTAGCTCAGGCTGTATACAGGAATGGAGATTGGAGGGTGGAAGATTCTGCTTCACCACTTGGCTTAACATCTTTCTTCCTTGGAGGCATGATTGACGGAAATGCAAGTCTGAAATCAGAATATACTGTTAAGAACAGAAAACTGACTGATGTCAGTAGACTGACAGGGACCGAATGGAAGGACTTGGCTTCAGCTTATATGCTGTGCCCTCGCAAGTTACTGTCAGATGTCCTTAAATTTCAGGTTGCCGGAAAACTAATCCTGTCAAATAGTCCTCTCAGTAAGTCACCAATCGGAAGCTGAAGGATAGTTGGGGGTCAAAAGGTCGGAGACTGAGAGTGAGCAAGTGCAAGCAAAGGCAAGGAGTGGGATATTTAGAGCAGGACTATGAGAGAGGTATACAAGTGTTCTGAGTCAATATTCTGATTGTCCTAATACTATGATACATGAGCGGCTTATATACAGAAGACCAGCACTTGTCTGAATGAGAACAGAACAAAGGAAAATACTAATGGAGAAGGTGGAACTACATATAGAGTGATGTGTAAACGGATGTTAGGGTATGTACACAGCAGGCTTCCAGAGAAACCCATGGGATATCCGGTAGAACTTGACTTCAGCTTATAGGTTGCACCCTCATGAGATTGTGTTGTCCAATTTCAGACAGGCAGATGGGAATCCCAGGGAGTCGGGGCGGGGTTTGTGGGTCAAGGGGTCGTGGGTGGGTTGAGAGGTCGGGGAGTTGAGATAAATAAGAGATAGATGTGTTGGAGCCCGTGGGCTCCGACTAGCATGAGCAGTGTAATTCAAGTAGGAGTTTAGAGCAGAAAATGTATTAGATTACTGGGGGGAATCTAAGCCGATTTTCTGACTGGATTGTATGTACAACATCTGCCAGACTATATAGACTGTGGAATGAATGACATACCAAATCCAGTAATGATGAAACAAAACTAGCAAAACATGAAATGAGAATAGTAAACACCAAATTTGGTGTTAGGAACGGGACAGAATGGAGTGGAGTCTGAATCATGACAAATCATAAACCATAATGGGAAATGGAGCGGGAGTGGAGTCTGAATCGTGACAGGTCATTTGACTAAAACAGGAATGAGGCTCTGTTAGAGGGATGATGGGTTTTCCGAGTGGGGTCCAGTGACTGATACATGGGATGAGGTCAGACATAGACTGGGACAGTGTAAAGGGTATGCATATATGCATACCTGGACTAAGGAATAATAGCGGGATTATAGTACTTTATTATTTACCTTTTATTCTCTTTCTTATATTCTTTCTATATTTCGAGCACACCTTGATTTCGTAGTTCGAAGCTTTGTGTATACGTATGGGCGCTCTCGGCGCCAAAAGAGACAGACACTTTTTACCCAGCAGACACCACCTCATAACAACTCAGACGTCGAATAGCGAGAGGTGTCAAGGGTAGTATCTCAGCTACCATAAGGGTAGCAATCTCTAGGCTACTAATAGCCTTTTGGACTCGAACCGCTAAGGTCGGGTTCCGCCTTCAAGACTTTGCGCTCATCGACACTGTAGTCGACTCGCGCTACTATTACTCTATCCTAGATATTCAGTCTTTAGCTGAGTATCTTACTTACTTCCAGTTACTAGTTGTACCGTAAAAGGTCAACTCATTATCTTACTGTTCTAAGCCGTCACGAGCAACTATACAGTTGCTCTTGAGGCGTGCAGTGCGTTCTTATACTAGTACTAATAGTCTAGTAGTCTATAGTATTGTACTGACGGTCAATACTCTCTAATAGTAGTTGAATAAACACTATTCTTCATATATTGAGCGGTCAGAATCTAACGACTCTTCACAGACAGAGTCCGGTGGGTATTCCGGTGACTGATACACAATGTAATGAAGTTGAATGTAGACAAGTCTGATGTACAGAGTCCAGTGGGAATTCCAGTAAACTGACAATTGGTGCATATAGGGGTGCGGGTGCGTATAAGTTAGTGCCTGGAGTCTGGTGGGAATTCCAGTCGTAACAACGGAGACCGACAGATGGAACATTATAAATCTGGATGTAGACTACTATGGAGGTGGAAAAGGCATAAACTGGTTGTATAGAATAAGGGGCAGATGGAAATACCAATCGGGAACAATGAAGGTGCTTAATGGGGTTAGTCAGGATACTGATGGTTTGTGAGCAACTGGAGTTTGTGTGAGGTCCGATCGGGGCCGATGGTGTGCCGAGTGCACAGGTCATAACAAAGTATCCTTCAATCCAAATTTCATTCTGTTATTCTGCCCTCAACTAGACACCTCCTGTTATGACGCAGAACCCATCAAACTCTGCCCATTGGCATTGAATTCTCCACATGTCCCTAGTCATTTTCTGGCCTGAACTTCTGGTCAGACTCCCAGTGTTTATTCTAGATACCTTGATCTGTGGCCCAACCTTCTGTTATAACCCATTCCTGGATACTTTGATTCTCCATAACTTCCCGTAACTTTCTGACCTGACTTCCATCCATGGAATACTTCTAGTTCCTGGATTTCTGAACCACATCCTTGTTCTGTATTTGGCGACTGACAGGTTAACAGTTATTCATTCACTTGTTTATTGTTCTTGTACTTATTCCCTGATCTGTCCCCATCCTTGTTTCCCCATTTATCTGACTTGTTGTTGTATTCCCATTTCGGAATCTTCATCCTAATCTGTCTTATTATACTTCTAGATTTGTAGTACAATTAATGGAACATCTATATAGTCTTCCATAGTCATGTACTTAGGAGGATGGTCACACTTTATTGAATATACAAAATTTTACTGAATAATCCTCATATTTTCTAAGTGAGACTATTCCTTCTGGCCATGACAACTTATTTTATGAGTTTATATTTAATTACCTGAAATTTCATCTTTAAAATATGCATGCCTTTTTAAAATACACACAAATGACATAGTTACACAAGATTATTTGGGTTAACCTAGATTATTTGGGTTAACCTAGATTATTTGGGTTAACCTAGATCATTTGGGTTAAACAAGATTATTTGGGTTAAACAAGATTATTTGGGTTATGACTTAATCTTTGGGTTATGATGTATTCTCTTGTATACAAGCAAACTTTCAAATATATTTCATATAATTTAAATTTAGTTGGTTTAGAGAGTTAACCAGAACTATCTGGGGTACCAATCCCCATTGTGCAATTTATTCCAAAAGAATAATCTACAGATGATTGTTTGACTAAATTTTGTCAGATATAGGATAAATATTAATATTTTTGCATTCTTCAGAGCGATACCTAATCAACTGAATTTGATTAAATATTAATTTTACAGCAAACAATATAAATATATATACTTTAGTGGATAAATAACTTTTAAAGTTTTGGGTTATCCTCCTTACTCTTTAGTTTTAATCTCAAATTAGTTTGTATCTCTTCTGTCTTTCTGTACACTCAATCTTCAGAACTCTCTGGATTTTGGATATCTGGAACTCCTGGAACTTCTGAGTATCTGTAAACTCTCTGGCATATATCCATCCTCTGAAATATGGACATCTGAGTGAGTGCATGAGGGTGCAGCACATAAGCTGAAGCCAAGTCCATCTGTACTCTGGTAATATTCCAATACTCCCGAACTAATCCCCAGAAACTTCCAGACTAATTCTCCAAAACTCTGTGGACATATTTCCAGGAAGTGTCTGGAATATCTGTTCGTTGTGTGTGGTTTGGACCCATATGTACCCACATGTACTTACCGTAGCGCTATCTGCGTGTTGGCAATCTACCACTGCCGGTCATTCGAGTTTGAGTCTGAGTCTGAGTTTGGTCACTTCTGGTGACTTCTGTGTCCTTCTATCTACTATTCCAACAGGTTATGGGCCCCGGCTTCCATTAAATCTCCATCAATTTCACATAATTCCCTTATCAGTACTCCTATTCTGACACCTCCTGAATCCTTCCATCCAACATCATGTCCTCTGGTCTTACCTCCATCTTCTCTAGTGCTCCTCTCCTTGTTGAGGACAACTACTATGAGTGGAAGAGAGCAATGAAGATGTGTTTCCTGGGTGCTGCCTTCACCTGGATCACTGATGATCCCAATGCTGTTGTCCCTACAGATAAGGTCACAGAGGATGGACAGGCAGCCTTCTTTATCTATTCTCGCATTTCTTTTCAACTCCAGTCAAAGGTGTATGATATCAGCTCTGGATTGGCATCCTGGAAGGCTGTTCATGCCTATTTTCAGAAGTCTACCATGGGTCGTAGGGTCAAAGCTGTAGAAGCCTTTATGGCAACTAAACAGGATCCTTCCAAACCTATTGAGGTGTATATCCAATCGATTCAGAAGTCGCGTCAAGTGCTGGAAGGTCTTGGAGTTCCATTCAGTGATGTTTTCATTGGTGACATCATTCTTGTTGGTCTCCATCCTTCCTATCATACTGTTCGCACTAGCATTCTTACTGCCAAGACTGAACCCTCACTTTCTGATATCATCGACATTCTCATTGGTTCCTCCACTTCAGTTATCGATATCAAAACTGAGCCGATCGAGACTTCATTTTTAGCCCGGGGTGGACGAACTACCAGAGGTGATTTACATTCTTCAGGTCAGAAATCAGAATATGGAGCTATTCCCAATCATCCTTTAGAGGATGATAAAGGGTATCGTTGGTGCAATCCTGCCAATGAAGGTCACTGTCATCATTGTGGAAGACCCAATCATCATTCAGTCACCTGCATTTATGATATGCCTTCTCACATCAAGGATCACATCATGTCAGGATCATCTTGTCCTCCTGATCATGCCAATTCCACCCAAGTTCATTTTGCAGGTGGTGCTTACTCTGGTCTGGTTCATTCTTCACACTCTTCCCCTAGATCATCTCGAGCCCCTTCTCCTAAGAATGATTCACATCCCTTTGTTGTGCTTCGCACTTAGTTTTTACATTTGGTGGGAGCTTCCAAGCTATTTTCTTTTTGTTCACTGTTTATATTTGGTGGGAGCTTCCTTTTATCTTTCTCATATTTCTTTGATTCGGTGGGAGTTTTACATATTCTTGGATCCTCACCAGGTGGGAGTGTTCGTTGTGTGTGGTTTGGACCCATATGTACCCACATGTACTTACCGTAGCGCTATCTGCATGTTGGCAATCTACCACCGCCGGTCATTCGAGTTTGAGTCTGAGTCTGAGTTTGGTCACTTCTGGTGACTTCTGTGTCCTTCTATCTACTATTCCAACAATATCCCCAGAAAATCTGCCCCGAGATCCAGAACTTAACAGTATAGATCTAAGTTAAAAGGGAGAAAGGCACTCTAGTTGGGGTGGCCAATGGTAACTAAGTCAATTGGGGGGCTGACAATAGAGATTGTATGTACATACATACTAGTCAGGAGGTCTAACTTTATAATTGTAGTGGAGCTTGGCTTCAATGTACATATGTATTGTGCCCTCATACATATGAACTGTTGGGTACTCTGGTATTTCAAACAGAGCAGATAGTATGATAGAAACAGAGATCAACACTTAACTCAATCAACTGGAGGGCCAAATTACTAAGAGACATGAGGTAAAGGGTTGTGGCTTGCTGAAGGCACCTTTGAGGGTATTATAATAGGTGTAATAGGACTGAGAACTGGAAGGTGGTAATCTAAGTCAATTTTCAAACTGAGAAAACTGTAGCATACATGAAGGAACTCTATACTACAGGGAGATGGATGATCAGAGGGCCAATTCAGAGAAATGAGAGTGATGATAGGTCAAAAATGTAAACAAGACTAAATACAACATAGCAAAGTATACTGAAAAGGTGTGAGGTGCCAGATGGGATATGTATGTGGAACAGTGATGGGGGGAGCAAATGGAATGGAGATGGGACAGAAAGCTAATGTGCTATAATTCAACAAAATGAGTGTTGGGGGCACTGCAGATGGTGTTACTGTGAGCAGGGGTACCAATAGTAGGAAAATGGAGGGTTACAAAACTAAAAACAGCATGCAGGGGTCTAAAATGATGGGGATCTTAACAATCAATAGCAGAGCTGAATTATGAAATATAAGCCTTTTGAACCATCTTAAACTACACAGTATCATCCCATTTGCATTCATGCATCTTATTCCACATGTTCCAGGTTTACAGGATCTTACCTTTCTCAGATTAATGATAATTCTCCTTGTCATTAATGTGACTTACCTTAGTTACACAATCCAAATGAAAGCTATTCATTCCTTTTTGTTATGACTGGAAAACCTGCCAGACTCCAGGCACTACCCTATATGCACCCACACCCTTTATGCACCAGTTATCAGTTACTGGAATACCCACTGGAACCTGGATGTCAGACCTGTCCATGCCCGACCTTTGTTATCTCATGTACCAGTCACTGGAATACCTGCTGGACCCCATGCATGTCATCCCTGTCTATCCCTGCCCCTGTCCTATGCATCAGTCACTGGATCCACTCAGAAAACCTGTCAGTTCTCTAACTGAGACCCATTCCTGTTATGGTCAAATGACCTGTCACGTTTTGGACTCTGCTCCTGCCCCATTCCTGTTATGGTCTAATGACCTGTCATGTTTTGGACTCCACTCTGTTCCTAACACCAAATTTGGTGTTTACTTATCTTGTTCATGATTACTAGTTTGGACTTCATTATTACTGGATTTGGTATGACATACATTCCACAGTCTATATAGTCTGGCAGATGTTGTACATACAATCCAGTCAGAAAATCAGCTTATATTTCCACCAGTAATCTCAGTACATTTTCTGCTCTATTTCTCTTTGAAACACACCACTATTTACTGTACCTCGTCAGAGCCTGTGGGCTCTGACCTATCTATCACTCGACCTCCAACCCATCACTGCCTGACCCCTCAACCCACCAACCACTCCTGGACTCCCCAGGATTCCTGTCCGCCCATCCAAAATTGGATGACATGATCTCATGAGGGTGCAGCCTATAAGCTGAAGCCAAGTCCTACTGGCTTTCCCGCAGGTTTCTCCAGAAACCCTCCAATAAGCTCCACATGCACTCCTTAACACTTTTCCCATATTCTATTCTACCTTTAAATACTCACAAATAAGACCATAAATTAATAGACTACTGACACACTCAGCCCTTTCATATATCATAGTTGTTGTCTTTAAGTTGCTGCTAAGTACTTAAGGATTCTCAACAAAAGTGATACATTACAGGTTGGGATGGGGTGGATCAAGTCTATCAAGTGAGAACTGTGCATCCATAGCTCTAGTTTGTTGTAGCCTAGTACCTGTTAGGTATTGTTTTCAACCTCCTAAACTTCCTATGATTTTGCGATATGGGAGTTTCACCATTTCCTCACGTTCTTCTTCTGTTTCTGGATGTGTAATAGATTGGAAGTTGATTCCTAGTGCAATAGGGGACCAAACTGGTCTTGAATTCTGTACATTAAATTTCTTTGTGATGTTTTCGATGTATTCCTTTTGTGATATGAATACTGACTTCAAATCAGTTTCCCGACAAATACTTGTTCCCAAGATCCAGTGAGCATCTCCTTCGCTCGAAATTCCAAATCATTCGCTAAATGCCTTTTCGAGATCTAAGAGTCATTTTTCGTCAGCGACAGCTGTTGCGTCATCCACCCAAAAGGTAACCACGGCCCAACTTCTGTCATCCCATGTTTTGAAGAATGCAGCACTATCAAAGTCAGAACAGTATTAAATAAGTTCCTTAACCATAAAATCATATAACTTTTTTCTCCACTCATTGCCTCCTTGTTTCGTGCCATACAGGGCCTTCAATAATGGTAATGCAAGGTGCTCTTTTCTGGGTTCTTCAAACCCTTCTGGTTGTTGAACCCAAACTTTTTCCTTCATTGTCCCATGTAAGTATGCTGACTTTACATCGAATTGACGTATGGCTGAATTCGTTATACCTCCCAGTGCTATCAAGATTCGGAATGTTTCCCATTTCATAACTGCTAGGGTTACTATTCTCATTATAAATGCAGTTATCGGTGGGGGTTATCATAACGATCATTCACTTAATAATAAATGTTGAATGCGCGGGTTTCCATCACTTTCAATATATATGAGCATTGTGTTTTAACGAGTGTCTTTGCACCCCAATCGTAAGTAGCAGGGTGGCGGCTGGCCATTTTCGCGCTGTGGGGGCTTGGGAGATTCTTAATTCCGTCAGTGTCTCTTACCCACACTTGACCCAAGCGGCCATCTTCATCGAGTACATCATTCCCCGTCCTGGCCTGAACTTACTGTAGGTCTATACCCAGGGCTTAGGCCCAGGCTATAGTACCATGGTCGATCGCGGCGATAGCTGTACAGTTAATGTGTATATTTCAAACCAGCCAAGAGACAGTAGAGCACTCTAAGCTGTAAGTGGATCACACAACATATATGATAGCTACCTCAATGAAAGCCACATCCGAGGTAATAATTGTATAGATAATGCATTAAAATATGTACCGTTGGGATATATATAAGATGAGGTAATGCAGTTTAAGCCTGACCCAGCCTGGGCCCTGTAGTCAAATGAGAAAATAAAAAATAATTTTGTATAATTGCTAGCTACCTACAGCTAGCTATTATACTAAATAAATCAGAATTAATTAGTGATATTTTAGATGTGGGATTTCGAGTTGCCTGCCCTACTACATAGCATTAGTCAGCCGCTGACTTGTTATGCTGGAATACTGTATGATGGGGTCACCGGGAATGTTTGATCGGACAAATGCAACTTGCCCGAATTCTTTAGTGATCGTAGGTTTCACCCAGTGTCACTGTGTGACAATCTCCTCTATTGAGCGCCATCATAGTTTTTAAACTCCGACCAAGGTCACCTGAAGAGAAATTACAAGTTCACGACACCAAGCAGATTCCGGGTAATTCACGACTTTATATATATACCTCTTCTATATGCCGACGTCTCTTCTCGACCTACCTGAAGAAATTCTGGAGGCCTGCGTTGGTTACGTGGCGCTGGATAATCCTCACTTCTACGGCTCTACAACTGACATATTCGATACTGAAGGCGTGGTATTCGGCCCTCCCAGAGATATCCTACATTTGCGACTGGTATGTCGAAAGCTTCGTCGTATTTGTGAATCAAGGATATGGGCTGCGATCAATCTCGAGTATAATGGGGAACCTTGGGGTGCAAACCGCGTCGCCGGGTGGAGGTATTATACCACTGAAAATAAATCAAATTATATTCGTCATGTTCGTGCACTGTCAATAACATATTGCCCTCTGTTCAAACTGCAGGAACATGATGTCGAGATAGAGGTCTTATCCTTGCTGCCACTCGTCACTCAAGCCAAGAACCTTCGCCTACTGCGAGTGGATATACCCGATATATCCGAATCTCCTGATGCAGATGAGGATTGTAACGAGATCGTCAACGCTCTTCTGCGGCAACCTTTATTGCAAACAGTTATTATGCGAGACATATGCCGATTGAAATTACTCCCACTCGCTCCTCCGCATTTACGAATACCACGCACTTTTTTCCTTGCTCCCACTCACACCACAACTTCAAGCTTTGGCCATTCCGGAAAGTAATTACCCTCAGTCATTTCCTTCAAATACATTATTACCTTGGGGGACGTTGCGGGAGTTGGAAATATGTGGTGGGTTTGAGAACATTTTAATCAACCTTTGGTAATATTTCGGCTTCGCTTTCATTCACATTAGGATCAACTAACAACTGAACACTAGTGCTGGAAGAATATGCACCAAGATAGGCATGTGCCGTTAAAGGAAGTATCGCTTTACGGCACTGTTGTAGAGTCAGCCCAGATCGCACAGTTCCTCCAAATATTTGGAGGCATCCCTCTCACAACATTGTACCTTGAGTGCCTGAGGGTTATCGATGGTGTCGTTCTGAAGGACATTGTGAATGCATTTCCAAAATTGCAGCGATTGATTATACGCTCGAAACGCCTTAACACGCAGTGGGAATTTGATCTCGTGAGTCTTACAGGCGAACACCTTTGAATCAGTGACTTGGTTCTTAAATATTTGCCATTATAATACTTTGGTTACAGGAAGAACTTGTAGAGCGTTTTTCCAACCTTCAAGACCTGGAATACTTGGGTTGGGACTACACTTCTGTTCTTACTGGCCTAGCTAGCGTGTACGAGACAGGAAATGAGGAAGACGACTTGCGAATAACAAATAGAGCCATCGTACCTTTAATGGCTTTGGTTTGTCCACGTCTCCAAGTGGTGGAGTATTTCCACGCCGAATTTTCGCATGCCTTCAGCATACAACGTGACGACCTAGGAGACGTCGACCATGTTGACTGGCGGCGCTCTGGAGGTTTGTTTTATGGTCACACTCTTCAACAGTTCCCGTCTTCAAAATTCGCGTTCCGGGTGGCAGTTCTTCGGGTGGTCCGAACACATCATGATCCAACATATTTTGCCATTCTACTTGTCGCACCTTCTCCCATGTGGCTCCTTCTTCTCCTGGCATGTTTAATGCCTCCTGGATCATCAGATTACTTCCTATGGCAGAATACATAATGAGTCCTTCATCGTGTCCAGCTTCTTCCTTACTGCTAAAATTGCATTTCCAGCTATATTTCCGGATCGTGACATTCCACATGAGATATCAGGTATGTTTGAAACTAGCTGTGACCAATCTGATGATGTACTGATTTCTTTTCCTTTTTCATCAGTGGGTCTTGGACACAGAGGAATTTGTATTGTAAGCCTAGGCTGTGGTTCGTCTGGCATCGCCTTTAATTGAGGTTCGTGAATCTCCTTTGTATCTGCAATATTTCTGAATTGTCCTTCATCTCCGTACAGGACCGGTGATGGCAATGTCATTGTGTTTTCATGGACTATTGCATCTCGTACCTTTTCAATACATCTAGACCCAGGATACCATACCAAGTAACCAGTGGAGTATGGTTCATATCTGACCATATAGCCCATTTTAGAACGTGAGTCTAATTTCTGCCATTTTTGTCTAGGGATAGTGACGCTAACTGGACTGCCAAAAATTTGTAAATGGGATAGATCTGGCCTCTCTCTGGTAACATGTTTGATTGGTGTGTCCATCATTTGTTCGAGTCGGACTTCGGTTTTTCAGGTATGCCATTGTCTTGACAGCTATTGACCAAAGGAGCTTGGGCAGTTTTGACAAATATAACATTGATCGGCCCCCCTCAGAAATCATGTGTATACCCCTTTCTGTGATTCCATTTTGCTGAGGCATATAAGGAACTGATGTGAACAATATTCCCTTGGACAATAAATATCCCTTGATTTCCAAATTGATGAATTCGGTCCCATTGTCTGCCATTACACCTTGGACTTTCACATCAAACTGCATCTCAAGTTTCTGTATGTATTCTCGTATTTTCTGAATAGCCTCCAATTTGCTTGCTAACATTTCAATCCATACAGCACGTGAGTAATCGTCAATGATTATTATGAAATATTGTTTCTTATCAAAGCTTATTGTCTCCATCAGTCCAGCTAAATCCATGTGAAGGAGTTCTCTGATTTGTGTCACTCGAGTTCAGCCAGTTTTAAATGGAGTTCAATGTTGTTTTCCTTCAATGCAAGCAATACAATCTGCTTCAAATTCCTCATAATCGTTGATTTCTATTCCAGATGCGAAATGCTGCGCCAGATTTCAGATGGCAGCTGTGTGTAGATGGCCCAATCGCTGATGCCATAACATCAAGTTGCTTGGCAATTTCGTGGAATACGCTACAGGTATGTTGTCCAAATTTTCTTGTAATTTGCCTTCTGATAAATTCGTATATCCACATATTGATGATGAGGTGGGAATCATCCTGAATTGGAATGGGTACACATTCCCTTTTTCGACGGCTTCACCTAAGGTTCATCCATTCATGTTGATAATTCTTGAACTGTTTATATTCAGATTGACTTGATATCTGTCTTTGAAAAGCTGTGTGGGATTCAATAATCGTACCTTGGCTTCAGGTGTCCATTTGACATTTGGAATTTCACCTATGAATTCTGGTCCAAAACTCAACATGTTAAATTTCAATGTTTGGACACCCTTGGCGTAAATGTAACCACCATTCACTGTTTGAATCTTCTTCGGTACATTATATGCCATAAAATTGTGTAAGTCCTGGATATTTGGCACATAATATCCTGACAATGCAGAATCCAGCAAATATTTATGTTGAGTCGTATCTTTACCCATGAAAAATACAGAATCCACTGCTGTAAACATCCCTCAACTTGAAACTGAGGTTGATGGATTATCAGGTGTGTTAGCCAGCCTTTTGTCCCATTTTGATTGTCCTCCCGATTGCTGAAGATTCTTCTTTTTCCTTTTTGGACAATTTTGTGCCAATGGGACAAATCTCCACACTTGTAGCATCCTTGTGAACTTCTATTATTTGGCCTGCCTCGTCCCAGGTTCCCCCATCCACACTGGAATCGTCTGCAGGACCTGATTGGATCACCTCGAGTGTGAAATCCAGAACCGTCTGCAAACCCAGGGTGTATTTCTTTTCATATTTCGATTTGTCAAAGCTTGTTAACGATTTCTTCGACAGTGTCCTTATTGTAGTTGATTGTTGTTGACATGATATCGAAATCTTCTGGGAGTGTGCTCATGAAAAGGCTAAGGTAATCAGGGTCTACAATGCTGTGTCCTGCTTCTAACAATTTGATTTGAATAGAATCCATTTGGGCCTTATACTCGATTATTCCAGTACCATCATACCTCATACGTATGAGTTCGGAGAGTAACGTTGCCCTACTGTTAGCAAGACGTGTTCTGTAAGTATTTTTCAGTTTGTTCCAAGCGTCAACAGGATTATCATTAGTCATAATAGCTACCCTTGGTTCATCTTCTACGCACAACATTATTTCACTATACACCCTCTTCTTTTGAAGCACCCAGGCTTCTTCAATTTCCAATTCATCTTTCGTCAGGGCATCCAATTTAACGCACATGGGATCTGCCAATTCTCCAGTTAGTACAGTCTTCATACTTGCACTCCATGTAAAGTAGTTGTCCTTTCGTAGCTTCAGAAAGACTTGATATGCGCTTCCAGTACTCGATTCGTAGTCCTTGATCTTCTCCAAGGTAGACATGATTACAATTCTGAGTGATTCGAAGTTCTTTTACTAATAAGAAGGGCCAGGGCCCATAACCTGAAGATTAATGAGTGTGAATAGTTGTTCGTTATTGTTCTTTATGCTAATTCTCGTATATATATATTGTACAGGTGGATAGAGTTTATCCACTAAGTGGATCAATACACCATACATAAGCCACATCATAAGCCACATCACCTATTGTATCATATGCACGGCTCCACTCATTCCAGTGCCTACACCTTCAACGCTCGTATCTCAATAGGGATCCACATGACTAGTTGACTTCTACACAAACGATCTATAAAAAAAAATTTGAGCCAATATTTAATGATCTTCCCCGACAGAACATCACTGTTGCTCCATTTGCTATGTAACACTGGATACTCACTCAGGTAATTGACTTCAAAAGGTTGAGCCGTGGATTAGGTGGGCTTGATGGGATGAAGATTAAGACTAGCCTGCCTCAATCTTATTTTTATGCTGCACCAATCGATCTACTTTATATCCCCTTACTATTAGTGTAGATCGAGTGGAAGGTTTTCGTGATATTGTTCATGCTACCAACATAGAGGTCTACGTCAAATGTATTCATGCTGAATTCTCTCTCGAAATAACTGGATGTTCTTATGCCAAGGTATTAAGTCACATACTATTCAGCATCGAAAATTTTCAGGTTTACACCAATCTGGCAGGCATTCGGAAGCCAAGTAATCAAGCAATGTAGAATAGTTTAGATTAACTGAAAGCGTTTGCAATAGTGCGAATCAGAATCACATCCACAAATCATGCAAGAGGGGGTATGCGACAGTACATGAACAAAAATGATTAATAGAGAGTATTTGCAACTAATATAACTAAGCTCCTGTACAAGACTACATAGCTTAGTGCCAAATATACTGGTGGCCCACAGGTATCATCATATTGAGATTACTACCGAATGGCCAGAATTTGAACAATAACATGGCCCATCCATGTTGAAATAGGCTCTTGCACTTTAATCCTATGTCAAGTCTATGTCAAGTCTATGTCAAGCTTACATGGACATACCAGGACCTGTTGTCCCTGACACATATACTAACAGTTGAAGCTTATATTAGGGACAACCTTTTTAACTGCTTGTGAAGGGTCGTGTATTCAGACGGCTCTGTATACGAAGAATATCGACTATTGCAGTGCGATATTAGAGAGAGAGAGAGAGAGAGAGAGAGAGCTAGATGACAAGTTCAAGCCTGAGATGTTAGTTAGCTCAGATAGTTCAGATAATGCTACTTATGTAGTAGCTGGCATGTTACCCTAATCACTGCTCGTAAGTAGACCTAGTTTAGTGTCTTATGAGTGGTGGTTTCTGGGTAAAAGTGTGTCTTTCTATTTGGTGCTGAGTGCACCTACAAGTATACACAGTGCTTCGAACTAATGAAATATGCAATATTCGAAGAATATAAAAGATAGAAAAATATAAATAAAATGTGTAAAATATAAATGAAATAAAAGGAGTGTTTTACCACAATGAAACTGTGGTAAAAGCATACTCCTCACAGTGCCCCCCCAGTTTGAAGGGATGTGCTATATGAAGTTCTGGAAAGCTTCGGGGATGCCCCCCAGGTCTCTTCCCCAAAATGCAAGGTGCCAAGACCCCAGTATTCGAAGAGAGGTTGGTGAGTTTAGGGGCGGTGAGGGAAGATATTGATGTGGAAAGGGGGAAAAAAAAAATGGATCCATTCTTTTCGTTCCAGGACCTAGTCGAGCACTCCTTCAGTCCTGAAATCCTTTAAACAGCAAGTAGGCCACACGATAGCCTCCTAGACACCATCAGAATCTCCTCCTCCCTAAATGAGTACTGGAGGAGGTTCATAATGCTTCACTGCAGCCAGGTAGTATAAGGCTCAGGATTAGGATCTTGCCGTGCTGCTAGTCTATGGGACTTAGCAGCATACACAATATTGTGAGCCTTCCTGGCTGGGATGTGTACCCCATACCTCCTATACCATGGACCACTCGATAGCCTCCTTCTAGACACTGCTGCATTGTCTCCTTCCAGGGCATGAGGTGTTCTTCATAGTAGATGTCCTGTAGGCAGACAGGCTGTCACATAACTTGTTGGGCAGCGTGTCTTGGGATTAGGATCCTTCCATGCTGCTATGAGTCTTCCTGACCGGGATGTGTACCCCATACCCCCTATACCACCCCCCTAATTTTTGTTGCGATATTGCTGTTCCGCAACAATCTCACAATAAAAATTTCTTCACGCATGGTCAGGTTACAGCCCATATTCCCGAAAGGTCTAGCCTATTCCAGGTCTAGAATGTGTCCAGTAATGCTTCAAGTAGGTGGGTGCGTCCAAAGGAAAAAGAAAAAATCATGGAATCGACTGAGTTCAGTACAATTGTAATAATAGATCCAAATACGGCACTGAGGTTGGGTCACATAGTTCTGTCCAGATGTATTTGATCTAGGTGTTGCCCCGCAAGTTATTGAACCTTTTGTAGCTAGTCGACCACTGACAAAGGTAAAGTAGAGGGGTGGAGGGGAAAGGGTCCATATGTGTTGGTGAGAAGTTATCAGGGTAGTGTTGCAAGGTGTCACACACCGAACCCGAATCTGCGAATGGCTGATCAGAAAGTGTCGCACGCCGAGCCTGAAAGTGTCACACGCCGAGCCTGAAAGTGTCGTACGCTGAGCCTGAAAGTCGCGAAGGTCAAGAAAGGCAAAGCTTCAACTATTTCAGTGCGAGGCTCTGACCATGAGGAAGGATCTTGTTGAACAGTGTGCACCAAACCCATAAGTTGCAAAGGTCAGAAAGGCAAAGCTTTGACTATTTCAGTGCAAAGCTTCAGCAGAGGGGAAGGCTAAGAGTAGAAGACGGTGTGAAGGCTTTGTTGTAAGGTGACACGGCCATGTGTCCACATGTGTCCACAAGTTTTGGAGGTCAGTCCTTTAGCCTGTTTTGCGCTTGACTGTCGACCTCACGTTCTTGTCATTTGGAAGGACTGGGGTAAGGTACGTCCACCTCTTTGGCATCACCTTGCTCAGTGATGCTGTCCACACACTGACTTGTACACCTGCACAGCGCTCCCTCAACCTGCCACACAGTGTGCTCTCAGACCACACCCATGTCACACTGGCACACCTGCACACCCATGCACTCCACTTGTGCACTCGCACATCTTCAAACGCACCCAAATGTCTTCAAACCATGCCCACACAATGTACTTGCACACTCATGCAGCACACCCTCGTCTACACACATGGACCGCACTTGTGTACCTGTGCGGCATACTGGGATACCTACACAGTGCGGTTGTGCACCCATGCAGTGTAGTTGTGCCGTCGTGCACTTTCGTAGTCACGCCGTCGTGCACTCGTGCAGTTGCAGGTCGCGCACATGTGCGCCCATCCAGCACCCTCATGTGCTCGTGCAGTGTCCTCGTGTGCCTGCGCGGTGTCCTCATGCACCCGTGCAGCGTCCTCATGTACCCGTGTGGTGTCCTCGTGCACTTGTGCGGCATCCTCGTGCACTTGCACGGTGTCCTCGTGTGCCCGTGCGGTGTTCTCGTGCACTTGTGCGGCATCCTCGTGCACTTGCACGGTGTCCTCGTGTGCCTGCGCGGTGTCCTCGTGTGCCCATGCGGTGTTCTTGTGTGCCCGCGCAGTGTCCTCGTGTGCCCACGCGGTGTCCTCGTGTGCCTGTGCGGTGTCCTCGTGTGCCCACACGGTGTCCTCGTGTGCCCGCGCGGTGTCCTCGTGTGCCCGCGCGGTGTCCTCGTGTGCCCGCGCGGTGTCCTCGTGTGCCCGCGCGGTGTCCTCGTGTGCCCACGCGGTGTCCTCGTGTGCCCACGCGGTGTCCTCGTGTGCCCACGCGGTGTCCTCGTGTGCCCACGCGGTGTCCTCGTGTGCCCACGCGGTGTCCTCGTGTGCCCACGCGGTGTCCTCGTGTGCCCACGCGGTGTCCTCGTGTGCCCACGCGGTGTCCTCGTGTGCCCACGCGGTGTCCTCGTGTGCCCACGCGGTGTCCTCGTGTGCCCACGCGGTGTCCTCGTGTGCCCACGCGGTGTCCTCGTGTGCCCACGCGGTGTCCTCGTGTGCCCACGCGGTGTCCTCGTGTGCCCACGCGGTGTCCTCGTGTGCCCACGCGGTGTCCTCGTGTGCCCACGCGGTGTCCTCGTGTGCCCGCTCGTGTGCCCGCGCGGTGTCCTCATGTGCCCGCACAGTGTCCTCGTGTGCCCGCACAGTGTCCTCGTGTGCCCGCACAGTGTCCTCGTATGCCTGCACGGTGTCCTCGTGTGCCCGTGCGGTGTCCTCGTGTGCCCGCATGGTGTCCTCGTGTGCCCGTGCGGTGTCCTCGTGTGCCTGCATGGTGTCCTCGTGTGCCCGTGCAGTGTCCTCGTGTGCCCGCGTGGTGTCCTCGTGTGCCCGCCGTGCAGTGTCCTCATGTGCCCGCGTGGTGTCCTCGTGTGCCCGTGCAGTGTCCTCATGTGCCCACGTGGTGTCCTCGTGTGCCCGCCGTGCAGTGTCCTCGTGTGCCCACGTGGTGTCCTCGTGTGCCCGTGTGGTGTCCTCGTGTGCCCGTGCGGTGTCCTCGTGTGCCCGTGCAGTATCCTTGTGCACCCGCGCGGTGTCCTTGCACGCTCATGCAGCATTGTCGCACACCCATGCAGCATCCTCGCGCACCCGCGCATCGTCCTCGCACACCCACGCAGCATACCTTCAAACCCCCGCCCATGTGCCTTCTAACCACACCTTCTAACCCTGCCCATACACCTTCTAACCACACCCTCTAACCCTGCCCACGCACTGCACCCTCAAACTGTGCAGTGCACTTGTGCACTCTTGCAGCTTGTTGCATGCCTGCACACCTGCACACCCATGTGCCTGTGCTGCCACACCCTCATCCTTGCACGCATTGTGCACCATTGTTAGGATACACACACAGGCCGGGTTTCCGGAGAAACCCACAGGATATCCGGTAGGACTTGGCTTCAGCTTATAGGCTGCGCCCTCGCTAGATCGTGTTGTCCAATTTCAGACAGGCGGACGGGAGTCCCGGGGAGTCCAGGCGGAGGTTCGTGGGTCGTAGGTCGTAGGTCGTGGGTCGTAGGTCGTAGGTCGTGGGTCATGAGTCGTGAGTCGAGATGGTCGAGAGAGTTCAGATGTGTCGGAGCCCGTGGGCTCCGACTAGTGTGAGCAGTCTGATAAGAGTAGGGTTTAGAGAGGAAAATGTATTAGATTACTGGGGGGAATCTAAGCTAATTTTCTGACTGGATTGTATGTACAACATCTGCCAGTTTAAATAGACCATGGAGTGAATGAACATACTAATCCGGTGATAATGAAAACGAAACTAACAAAACACAAACAGGAAATGTAAACACCAATTTTGGTGTTAGGAACGGAACGGAACGGAGCGGAGTCCAAATCGTGACAAAGCATAACCCATAACGGGAAACGGAGCGGGAGCGGAGTCCTAATCGTGACAGGTCATTTGACTAAAACGGGAACGGGGCTCGAATAGAGCGGTGACGGGATTCTGAGCGTGGTCCAGTGACTGATGCGTGGGACGAAGACAGACATAGACAGAGACGGGGTCCGGGGGAAGTCCGGTGACTGATATGTGTCTTAATGAGGTCGAACGTAACGAGTCTTGACGTAACAGAGTCCGGGCGGGAAATCCTATAAACAGACGATTGGTGCTTGTAGCGCGTGGGGGCGTACGAGTTAGTGCCCGGAGTCCGGCGGGATTTGTCCGGGTCGTAACAGTATCCTCCCTTTATGCCGAAGTCCCAAAGAGGCTCTAGACCTAGATAAGGTTCTTGTCGGCTACGCGCATGTGTCAAAAGTCATGTCGGTTACACGTATGTGTCAAAGAGTCATGTGATCTGGAAGGTAAGGTTCAAACGCGACGAGCCTATATAAAAATTGAAAAAATAGAAATTTCTTCTTCTTTATTACCCCCATCTTCGCCAAAATGGGACCAAAGCCCACACCGCGCAAGCCTATGCCAACCGCCAGGCCCTCCACGGGCAATCCATACCGGGCGCTGCTGACCGCTGCCCAAATTTTGGCGCAGCGGGACGAGCAGCGTAGACAGCGTGAGGAAGCGGAGAGGGAAGCCCGGGAGGTCGAGGAGGCCCTGAATAGGGAATACCAGGCGGCCGTGGCCGCAGAGGAAGAGGCTGCGAGGCAGAAGCAGAAAGAGGAGGAGGAGGCTGCGCGGGTCGCCGCGGAGAGGGCTAGAGTAGCGGCGGAAAACGCCCGGGTGGCCGCAGAGAGAGCCGCAGCGGTGGCGGGTAAGGTAAGTCCCAACATGTCAACTCGTCGTTTCACTTTTACTGACTTGTTATTCAGCGCAAGGTGACAGAGATGGAGTCCGAGTCCGAGGGGGAGCCAGAGAGCCCCCAAAAGGTAAGTCTCGTATCCGTGGGACTACCGCGGGAGAAACTGACATATCAACAGAAGGCAAGGAAGGCGGCACCAGTCCGTCTTCCAACGCGGAATGAGCCGCGGTGTTCTGGTTGTAGTGACCGGAACACGGAGTGTAACAGGAAGTCCAGCTGGGGGCCGGGCTGCTATCAATGCGCGCACCTCAAGGCGAGGTGCTTGCTTGTGCATGAGCAAGCCACGGGGTCCGGGGCACAGGACATTAGCGGGACGGACGGGTCTTCCAGGTTGGACGAGGTCCTCGGGCGGATCGCTGAGGGCATCGAGGCCCAAAACGTGTTGCTCCAGAAGAGCAACAAAGTCCAAGTGAGAGTGGCGAAGGAGCTGTCCGGACTCCGTGAGGAGTTTTGGAAGTTCCTGGCGGAGTATGGCGGCTATGTGTATGAGGAGCCACAGATCGGAAGTTCCGAGGATGCCGGGTCGGATGAGGAGGGGGTTGCCGTGGAGGTCGCGGAGCTTCCTGGGGAGATGGCTGAGGCGAGAAAACAGGAGGCGGGGAAAAAAGACAGTCCCATAAATGTAGACTGAAAGTAATATAGAATAAAAAACAATTTGAACATAATAAAAGTAAAGTATGAAAAACATAAGAATAAAAGTCAAAGTCAAAGTCCGCGGGATATCCGCTTGAGGACTTGACAAGACAAGTCAGAACCTGTAAAAGCAAAGAGAGACATAGGGCGACAGGGAAAAAATGTAAATGAGTCCAAACGTAACACGGGGTCCGCGGGGTGTGGTCAGAGAGACGATAGTGGTCCAGGTTTGAGTGGGTAAGCTGTATGAAAGTCAGTAACGATTTCCGTAGCATTACCGAGTTCCATGGCCAAAATCCATGAGGTTTCTTCATCGGTGCCCTCGTAACCCACCCACTTGACCAAGTAAAGCAGTTTACAAGTGCGTCGACACTTGTCAATTTTTGAATCTAAAATCTGAGAGATTTCAAACTCGGGTTCTCCGTCAATGACGACAGGAGGAGGCGGAGATTGCACGCGATCCGGGATAGTGTTAGCAGTACAAGGTTCTAACATAGAAACATGAAATACTGGGTGTACCGCGTGCATGCTATCCGGAAGCCGTAGAGTCCAAGAAACTGAACCTACTTGTGCGATAATTTCAAAGGGACCTAAATATTTTTCAGCAAGCTTCTTTGACGGACGGGTAGTCCTAAAGAATTGAGCTTTGACATAAACACGGTCACCAATCTTGAAGTTGGGTGGCGGGATCCGGTGTCTGTCCGCTGAATGTTGGTATTGCTCTTGGGCGGACAATATTGCAGTCCGGAGTTCCTCGTGGAGCTCGTGGAGGTCCGTGGTGAACTCTTGAGCGCGAACGGAGGCGAGATTTCGTTCTGGATGTACTGTAATGTTTGGATTATATCCTTTATTTGCAAAGAACGGGGAAACGCCAGTAGTGGCCGAAGGTGCATTGTTGTAAGCAAACTCTGCAAGTGGTAACAAGGTTTTCCAATTGTCCTGTTGGTAGTTGCAATATACGCGGAGGTATTGTTCCAATGTCTGGTTGACGCGTTCGGTTTGTCCGTCGCCTTCCGGGTGATGTCCGGACGTGAAATGTAATGTCATGTCCAAGGATTTTCCGAGGGATCTAAAGAAGTGAGATACGAACTCTGATCCTCTATCGGAAGTCACATGGGATGGAACTCCGTGCTTGGAAAATACGTGAATGACAAAAAGTTCCGCTAACTGCACGGACGTAATTGTGTCATATGTGGGGATGAATATACCTTGTTTTGAGAATCTGTCAACAATGACTAGAATGGCGGAAAAGCCTTCAGAATCCGGTAGGTGTTCAATGAAATCCATAGAGATAGAATTCCACGGGTGTTCCGGTACCGGGAGTTGTTTCAAAAGGCCGTATGGCTTGTGTCGCTGAGATTTCGAGCGGGGACAAGTAGTGCAAGATTTACAATAGTGCTTAACAAATCCACGGAGTCCGGGCCAAGTATATTCTCTTCTTATTAATGATAGAGTTTTGTTGTACCCAAAATGTCCTGAGAGTGGATGATCGTGTTTGTATTGAAGGATCCTGAGGCGGAGGCCGTCGGAGTCTGGTACATAGATCCTATCGTCAAGTCTAATGAAACCATGCTGATCAAGAGACCACCGAGGTTGATTGGGGTCCACGGGGTTGTCCAGATGAGCTTTAGTAATTGGGTCTAGGGGAATTGCCGATAGAATATCTTGATGTAACTTCTCGATATCCATAATGATAATTCCACGGACAATGGGATTGACGAGGAAAGTTGTGCGGACCAATGCGGTAAGTTGTTGATTCGTGAAAATAGGTTTCAGGTTGTGCGGATTTACTGTTGCATAGTCGTTGCTTCCCTCTTTAGGATAGACGTCCCATCGTCTAGTTAAAGCGTCGGGTTTGCCGCCGAGACGGCCAGGTCGAAAGCAGATAATCATGTTGAAGGCAGATAGATATTCAGACCAGCGGGCCTGCCGACGGGTCAAAAGTTTTGTGGTAGAAAAGTATTCCAGGTTTTTGTGATCTGTTACAACGTCAATAGGAGTTCCTGAGCCTTCTAAATAGTGTCGCCACGCTTTGAAAGCTGAAAAGATTGCCAGAAGCTCTTTGTCATGAACGTCGTAGTTGAGCTCTGCTCCGGTAAAAGTCCGGGACAGAAAAGCCACAGGATGGACTTCTCCGTCGGAGTCCTGGATAGACAGAATGGCTCCAAGTGCATAGTCGGAGGCGTCCATTTCAACAATGAGCGGGAAGTCCGGTTTCCAATGCGATAGAATAGGAGCTGTAGAAAAAGAATTTTTTAAAAGATTGAAAGCTTTTTGACACTTATCGTTAAAGTTCCACGGAGTACCCTTGCGCGTAAGACGGGTAAGGGGTACCGTGATGTCGGGATATCCATGGATAAAACGTCTGTAAAAATTGGCAAAGCCGGGGAAGGATTGTATATCTTTAACTTTTCGGGGTTCAGGCCAATCTTTGATGACTTGCACTTTCGTTTCGTCCATGCGGAGTCCATCGGGTCCCATCATGAAACCTAGGTATTCCACGGAGTCCGTGTCAAAAGTACATTTTTTACCATTTGCGAATAAACCATGTTTTCTAAGTCTCCGGAGAACTTCACGGACTTGTTTGTCGTGTTCCGCGGGATTCTCGGAGTAGATAAGAATGTTGTCCAAGTAAACAATGACGCATACATCGAGCATGTCGGAGAAAATGTCGTTGATAAAACGCTGAAAAACAGAAGAAGCATTGGTGAGACCAAAAGGGATCACCAACCACTCAAAGGCCCCATAACGGGTTCTAAAAGTGGTTTTCCATTCATCGCCCGCGGCGATCCAGACCAAATGATAGGCATGCTTGAGATCTATTTTGGTGTAAATCCGGGCATTCCGCGGAGCATCGAGCAGGTCAGATATAAGTGGGAGTGGATATTTATCCTTTTTGGTGACAGCATTGAGTCCTCTAAAATCAACACATAGTCGAAGGGATCCATCCTTTTTTCTGACAAACAGAACAGGTGCTCCAAAAGGAGACTTTGAGGGTCGAATAAAACCTATGGACAAGTGTTCATCCAGGAAATCACGGATTGCAGATAGTTCTGTGGACGAAAGCGGGTAAATATGTCCTAGGGGTGGCTGGGCGCCATCTTCAAGATCGATTTTTAAGTCGTATTCTCTGTGAGGCGGAAGCCGGTCAGCTTTTCGCTTGCTAAAAACATCCACGAAGTCATGGTATTTCTCCGGGACGCCTTCTAGGTCAGCAGCTTGCTCAGATTCGGATACTGGGGTTGAAAAATGTCCAGTTGCTTCATCAATTTTTAAGTTGATAGTGAACGCCTGGGACCCATCCATTTTTGAAGCCCTAATAAAAGCTGCAGCATTAATCAGAGAAATGGACGGAGGTGCCGTGGGTTCCGGGGAAGCTGTAGGTGCCGTAGGGATCACAGGAGTCCTCGAGACTGCAGGTGCCAGGAAGGCCATGGGTGCCGTGGAGGCCGAGACAGGCGCAGTTTCCTCGGCTGCCGTGGGGGTCCGGAATGTTATACTGTTAGCTATCCAGTCAATCAACGGATTGTAGCGGGTAAGCCAGTTATGTCCTAGGACCACCAAGCAACTTGAGTCTAACTGGGTCACATAGAAAGTGACCAATTGAGATGTTCCACACGGGAACGTGATGGATAAATCACAAGCTTGGGTAACAACCGAATTACTTGTGCCATCGAAGAGGCGGAGACCGATGGGATTTATCGAATAAGTTGACAAAGAATTTTTTTGTGTAAATTTAGTATCTAAAAAACAGTGAGTCGAGCCGGAATCCATTAAAGCTGAAAAAACGAATTTCGGGAGCATATTAGACATAAGTTTAATGAAAAATGAATCAGAATGTGAGAGAGCGGATGCGTTGAGGCGAGTAAACTCTTGAATGCGCGGAGAGGCAACGCAACCCCCAACCCGCGCGGAGTCCGCGGGGTTGCTTACTCTTTTTTCGAGTCGGAAGCCGGTTTGTCCTTCGACGGGGCATCCGTGGAGGCCTTGGCTGTTCGTCCCTTGGAAGAGTTTGCTTTTGCCAGCGGACATTCCGGGACTCGATGACCGGGTTTCCCGCACAATAGACAGAGGTTGTTGTCCATACGACGTTGTCTTTCTTGTGGGGTCAATTTGCCATCGGGTCCGAGTTTGCCTGAGAGATCGGGTTTTCCGGCTTGCTTGCTGGACTGTTGACTTTTGTTGTCCTTATTGTCCTTGTTGTTGTTGTTGTTTGAAGACTTTTTATCGTTCTTCTTGTCGGATTGCGAGGAGTTTTGTCCTTGGACTTGTTTACCTTGTCTGCGGATGTCTCACGGGCAACTTCCGCGCGACGTTCCCAATAACGTGTGTCTGCATTTTGAGCCTTGAGGCGCATACGGGACAGGGTTTTTGGCTTGCCATCTTCTCCTTTTGAGACTTCGTCTTTAAGGCGGGACGGCAGGCCGGCATAGAATTGGTGGCGGAGAGCGGAATCGCCCCACTGACAACGAGCTGCAAGATTGTTGAATTGGACGATATAGTCCGTGATGCGCTGTGTGTCCTTCATACGAAGATTTGTGAGACTGTTCTCGGCTTCTCCTGTCGGGTCATACGGGCCAAAGTTGGTTTCAAGCTCCTCAACAAAAGCTTCCCAATTTTCAAGCCAGAGCGGCTCTTCCTCGGTAATCCCGCTAAAAGCCGGTTCGAACCATTTCAACGCGGATCCCGACAAATATGAAAGTGCGTAGTTGACTTTTCGGGAGTCTGTGGAGAATGCAGCGGCACGATCGCGGAAATTGAAGCGACATTGCATGAGGAAAGTGGAGAGTTTGTTTGGGTTGGAACCCGTGAAGGGTTCCGGAGCATTGACTTTTGACTGTGGAGGTTCTTGTTCCTTTCTTTTTCGTTCTTCTAGCAGGTGCGTCATAAATTTATCTATAGTACCTGCTAAAAACTCAGAAGTAGGATCCCTCGTGTGCGGTCGTTCGAGAGGCGGAGGATTTTCGAGAGGGTTTTCGACACCTTTGCCCTTGTCGAGGGCCACGGATTCTTCCTCATGCTCGAGTTTGTCCTGGTTTTCCGGGATTTCTTCGATACTGGCTTCTTCCATGGGTTCCGACTGGTTCGCAAGCATCTGACTGGTATACAGAGTTAACGGGGAATGAAGAGTTGACGGCCCAGGTAATGATGACTGTGCACGTGTACTTCTTCTTAGTGGCATAATGAAAACAATCTGCGAGTATTAGTCAGAAAATACTGTTAGGATACACACACAGGCCGGGTTTCCGGAGAAACCCGCAGGATATCCGGTAGGACTTGGCTTCAGCTTATAGGCTGTGCCCTCGCTAGATTGTGTTGTCCAATTTCAGACAGGCGGACGGGAGTCCCGGGGAGTCCGGGCAGAGGTTCGTGGGTCGTAGGTCGTAGGTCGTGGGTCGTGAGTCGTGAGTCGAGATGGTCGAGAGAGTTCAGATGCGTCGGAGCCCATGGGCTCCGACTAGTGTGAGCGGTCTGATAAGAGTAGGGTTTAGAGAGGAAAATGTATTAGATTACTGGGGGGAATCTAAGCTAATTTTCTGACTGGATTGTATGTACAACATCTGCCAGTTTAAATAGACCATGGAGTGAATGAACATACTAATCCGGTGATAATGAAAACGAAACTAACAAAACACAAATGGGAAATGTAAACACCAATTTTGGTGTTAGGAACGGAACGGAACGGAGCGGAGTCCAAATCGTGACAAAGCATAACCCATAACGGGAAACGGAGCGGGAGCGGAGTCCTAATCATGACAGGTCATTTGACTAAAACGGGAACGGGGCTCGAATAGAGCGGTGACGGGATTCTGAGCGGGGTCCGGTGACTGATGTGTGGGACGAAGATGGACATAGACAGAGACGGGGTCCGGGGGAAGTCCGGTGACTGATATGTGTCTTAATGAGGTCGAACGTAACGAGTCTTGACGTAATGGAGTCCGGGCGGGAAATCCTATAAACAGACGATTGGTGCTTGTAGCGCGTGGGGGCGTACGAGTTAGTGCCCGGAGTCCAGCGGGATTTGTCCGGGTTGTAACAACCATGCACTGTGTGCCCTATCCACACACTGCACACCCCTACACCTGCACCTACACAGCTATGTGCTCACGCACTGCACCATCTCTCGACCATTTCCTTGGCGAGACTGGTGACACAGTCGTTTGCATGCTCTTGCTGGCTGTAGGTGACGATCCACATATGCCTTCTCCTATACCCCCCTACTGCCCCCCACACCACATAATTCTCAAGAGAGCGTCCCAGGTCAAATGGGAATGTATCCATCCTCAGCTTGGTCCATTGAGGGGTATCCAGTGTGGTGTGCCATGCCAGGGTCCTCTGCAAAATTGGGATGCAGAGAGTCTTGGGAATCCAACTCATATATCCTGGGCCTTCCTTATCATCAGAACCATCGTCACTTTTGACTGCACTATTGTATAACTTGGCCAATGGGGAACTGGAGTCGACTTTGACTGGGAGATGGTGAGTGTCGTTCAGATCTGATAATGATGTTTTATTGACAGTCATATCATTAAGCAGTTCAGTATGCGTCTTCTCGTGTTCTCTGTGAAAGGGACCAGACCTGGAGGACAAGGGCGTTTGCACTGGCTCATTGAACCTACTGAGCAATTCCTCCATCATCTCATTGCATCTCTCCAGGTTGCGCATCAGTCTTGCTCGGAGAGCAAAGTAGGCGAAAGGTGCATTCAAGGATTTACAGTATAAGGATTCCTCCAAAGTTCGAATGTACATGAAGTTTGAGTCGACCTTTGGCAGGCTGCGGTCCCCTCCAAGTAATACATGAAGAATCTGTAGCAGACCATCATGCATGCAAAGCAAATTGGTGAACAGGATGAACAGTTCCGCCTTGATACCCGCTATTCCTTTTTCTCAGAAAGACATCACTTCATTCGACCACTCTGGAATTGAGTTTGTCACCTCATCAAGAGTTCCAGGCCAAGTGAATAAGTTGTGTGCTGATATGATACCGTGATACTGACCTAGCCAAGCTGTTACTGTTGTAGGCATGGACGGATACCTCATCCTATAATCCTTCATGGCAGTGGTGACTTCGTTCCTCGAGATTCGCGAAGCATAATACATGTCCCACTGCTCATTGATGGGTTCCTCATAAAGTGGTTGGCCATAGTGTTTGAGCATAGCTTGTCTTGGTGGGAAGACCAGGGGATTCTTCACAAAGACATGAGCATTTTGCCTTTCCAAGGGACTCGACTGCTCGAAGTTCGAGTTACCTTCCATTTAACCAGATTCGCAATGCTCAGCGTGCGAGGAGTTCCAGACAGCCTTTTGTACTTAGAATTTGATAGTTGAATATAAAATTTTCTTCGTAGGGAAAGAACGGTCCGGCCCGGATCACCACTGTGAAGGGTCGTGTATTCAGACCGCTCTGTTTACAAAGAATATCGACTATTGCAGTGTGATATTAGAGAGAGTGAGAGAGAGAGAGAGAGCTAGATGACGAGTTCAAGCCTGAGATGTTAGTTAGCTCAGATAGTTCAGATAATGCTACTTATGTAGTAGCTGGCATGTTACCCTAATCACTGCTCGTAGTAGACCTAGTTTAGTGTCTTATGAGTGGTGGTTTCTGGGTAAAAGTGTGTCTTTCTATTTGGTGCTGAGTGCACCCACAAGTATACACAATGCTTTGAACTAATGAAATATGCAATATTCGAAGAATATAAAAGATAGAAAAATATAAATAAAATGTGTAAAATATAAATGAAATAAAAGGAGTGTTTTACCACAATGAAACTGTGGTAAAAGCATACTCCTCACACTGCTACAGTTGCTATCCCATACCTCAGTCGAACCATTACGTGTATTGACTGAGGTATGTAACTACTGTTACTTTCATGATGTGTTATTTAACTAAAGCCTACTGTAGCGTATTTCATTACAGGTAATAAATATAGTCAAACCATTACATGTATCAACTGAGCATATTTCATTACAGTCCGTCATGCCGGTTAGACGGCACAAGCTCAACAACATTCCCAAGCTGTCCATCATTCTGATAAGCAAACCTGGAAAGAGTCTGCGTGCTGTTTGCGGAGACATATGCAGACCAGCGCGGTGCCGACCATGTGGGTAGCTTTTCCTCCGCGCTAGACTATGTCCTTTGTATGGTTGTGGATAACGCTTTCGCCTCTTGCCCGGTGGCTCATGCTTTGTTAAATGTCCCGAATATTTCCAGTACTGTTGTCGGTGTCGGTCCGTGTATCAACAAATTTATTTATTTTGGCAGATTGTCCTGGGTGAGGCTATGCAACACTGGAACTCAGCTATTCCCTTTCTCGGATACGATGGATCGGATTGTTGAAGTTTGCTTGGTGCTGTTCCTAGACCGTAACTTTCTGTTTGTCTGTTGTAAACGGAACAAATACAAATAGACTTTATGTAATCCAAAATACGTAGTGATTCCAAAATGCTCGTAATCTCTCGCTAACCCAAATCTCAGAAAAGTCAACACGGATCACGGAAAACAGGATGCTGAAAATACGATAAAAGCAATGTCAGACATTTGTGACAAAAAAATGCACTAAATATGTAGTTGTCAAGAAATGGTTTATAAAACAGGTTGTTGTGGATTAAAACAAATAATCTTTAACTTTGGCAGTTGGAACATCCTTCAACCAGGCTATTCTGGCTGCTCTAAGTGATTGTGTACGGTTCGGGATGCATCAAAACCTGGGAAGCTAGGGTGAATGGAACTGCTCCAACATTCATTTTGGGGGCGGATTGGTTCATGCCTTTGAACGGATATGACCCATGCACTTTCACCCTAATCAAGCGTTTTTTGTAAATCCCCCTAGCATGTCGTCAGAAAATTTCACACATGGAGATGGTAATTTTCTCCGGATCACCCCACCGGACCCGGCGACTTTTGTACCCATTGAAGTCGAGGCCATGGTTAAAAAATCCAAAATTTTCCTTGCTAGGGGGCAGCCCTTGACTACTCGAAACGCCGAATACATTAGTCAACTGTTTTTACTGACAATGACGATGTCATGGTTGGACCTAATGCTTTGCTGTGACTTGGAAGCCGACTAGTGAGATGTCATATGATGACGTACTTCGTTTTTTTGGGAGGAAGAAGCCGACCCAAAGGGAAATCCACCACTGCACTGAAAATTGGCACAAGACAACCCTGACATCGCCATCAGCCGGGGACAGGCAGTCTTTGGAGCTGTATTATTTTTCCTGATGAAGGACGCGGAGTCTTTGAAACTGTATACTCCCTCCTATCCTCCGTTAATGGGTCCAAGGGTGCTCGAATCCAAGTTTAATTTGAGCACCCTGTGTCCGTTCATTTTATCATGGCATTCGATACCCCGGGACACTCAACTTTGACTGTGCATACGTAGGCTTTATCCGGTTGTTCGTACTTACCTCTATTGCCAGTGGCGCCAACTGCGATAGGCACGCAACTCCTGTTCCGACCGAGACAAGATATAATATACCTTGTTCGATTCAAACACTCACCGCGGTGGGCTTATGACACTGGACTGAAAAAAATTTGGGGAGCCCTCAACTGATTTATCTGAGGTTGGCATAGAAATTCTAGCTGCACCATATGTGGTAACTAATCGATGTTGATATCTGGTTATCATCCGAAACCAAGGAATCCTGATTCCAAGGAGTGCTGTATGGCTGGAATACACGACTCGCGCTTGTGACTCTCCTTGGCTGTAATCATCTGGATACTGGATACAACGTAGGGACACAATGCTTTTCTGTCAGTAAAGGGGGCCGGATACGGGGATACTTCCTTCAGTAAGATACAGATTGTACCATATCAAGAGAGCTGTAAACACACCGTCGCAGGTCTGGTAACACTGCAATAGAAGCAGCTTCTCCGAAAGTTGTCTTCGAGAAACCATCGCCCACCACACATCCACCGTAGACACTCATTTCTTGCACCAGTCCCATTGATATTCGGACAACTCCACCTCGGGCGGTCCCGCGCTGGAACATTGGTGAGCCAAACAACTTCTATTATCCAATTGTACTTCTTCTTACCTCTATTATCAGTGCTACCAACTTCCAAAGAGCCAACTTCCACTGCGACCCGACAAGGGCCGGTTTATCAAGAAAACCGAAAAGCCATCTCCCAATTCGGCCACTCCGTACATTGACGCCATAACCTGTTATGTCAATCATTTGATTCGTCTTGAGACCACTGTCCTGATGGGAAGAACAGAATCCGACGTCGCCTGTGGGTGTATGTAACGTGGTTGCTGTTAACGACCTTCCCACAGGAAAGCTGCGAATCTGGCTTTGGCGGCCACCCTGGAATTTTGACCACTTGCAGTTAGATGCCGAGGATAAGGCGAATTGCGCTTGTCGCAACCTGCAGCGACCTGAAGGTCCTCTCCTGATGAGAAGGACATTTTCCAAGGTTTTCTCCTGAGCTATGTATTGCGGTTGCTGCTACGGTGTCAACGGCATTGGGGACGGACGCATGCATTGTGGCAGAGATGCTCACGACGAGGAGGAGATCGGCCATCGGCAAAGAATAAGCAACCACTGGAGCTTTGATTATCTTCAATGATGAGAGACGGGGAGTCTTCGAAGCTGTACCATTCGGCATGGGCTACACTAAAGGCATACATTTGATTTGAGCACCCCCAATTAGTTTCCTCAATCAAGGCGATTGATCCTCTGGGATAATCAGCGTCAGGGGGCTTTGGCCTATGCGTACGTAAGTTTTACACGACTTTAGCCTGTGATGTTTGTGCTGACCTCTGTTGCCAGTGCCACCCACTGTGATCTGTCGTTCATTTTTTGCTTTGGGTAGCCTAAAAGCAGCCTTCCTTAACAGCTTACTAAACGCGAAAAGATGACACCCACCTCTCGGACGCGTTTGATATAATAGGTGTGCGCTCTCCACGTCAGACTCTCCAAGCTACTACTATCTGTCTCCCAACTCAATAGCATCAACCGACATGGAGGGCCAGGCATTCATCCCTTTTGCAACTGGGACATGGTGATCAATAACTTCACGAGGCGGCAACTATAATAGGTGTGAGTTAACCGACCTATATCTTGCCATCACATGTACATACCCTTATTCTTAACAGACAGTTCCCCGTAGATCCATCTATTGTCGTCTGAATCGGCGATGGCGGACGAACCACGTCTGGAACTACGGGGAGATTATCTCTTCCAACTGCAGCCAGTGCTTGATATGTGATGGAGCATTGAACAACGAGCAGCATCGCCAGCACCGAGGATAGTCTGTAGAAACGTGATGCCATAGTTAGCATAATGACGGTTGAGGTGACTTTTGTGAATATACCCCCAGCTTGTTTTCCAATCGCCATCCATCTCTAGCCCCTCTAACCCATTTGCGCCTCCGCCACAGGCTTAGGTCGGTCGGATCGATCGAGTAGCGTTATCTCTCCGAATTGACGATATTTTGGGAGGCTTTTGACTAGTATGGATAACCCCACTAGTTTGCCGGTAGAGGAAGAAGCACTGACAGTCGACCAAGTGTTCGCTGAGGCATTCTCCTTATCTCGTGACGACGAGGACAGCGTGGAACAGCTGATGGAAAGTTTTTCAGTGGAAGACGGTTTGATCGGAAGTAAACTCTCCCTCTTAATGGAGTCATCCTGCTTCTTAAAAAACTAAAAATAATATCTTCGTCATTACATTTTATGTCTATCACTGGCTGCACGGTTCTATCGATTTATCTCTCGGCATGCAACCTCAGGTAAAGATCACAGAAGTACTGGGCGCGTGTGCAAATCTCTTTAGTGTTCGAGAGAAAACGATGTAGCGTAACATAGCCTTTCATTGGAACTGGCCGTGTCAAGGGTAGCTATCTAAGTAGGGGATCGCGTCGATGAAGCTTGATATGTTTTAATGGTGAATCTACATTTATGTTCAAGATGGTAGAGCCCGAACCGACCGACGCGTAATATTATTCATTATGTTGAGGGTGCCGGAGACAGGGAGTACACTGCCCGGGTACAGACCGCCGCTCATTTTCTGTATATAGTTAAGTTTTTACCCTCTTAGTTGCTCACCTAACGGTTCCAACGAAGGCGTAAGTACTAGTACTACATTCTATAACTTACCTACACTAATACATAGACACAGTAACGTAATGTAGGTACATAGCTTAGTTGTTCACCTAGCGGTTCCAACTAAGGCTAGCTTATATAGCTCTTTCTCCTATTTATTATTTGGTACGGAGATCAAGGACGTGGGAAGATCAAAGGTGTGGGAAGACCAAGGACGTGGGAAGATCAAAGTTGTGGGAGGATCCACGACGTGCAAAGATCAAAGGCGTGAGAAGATAAATGGCAGACGAAGATCAAAGATCAACGACAAGATCTCCCCATTAGTGCCCTGCGAAGATCTTTAACATTTCTGATTGACACCTGCTCAATGGCTGATAACTTCTTGCGAGGACAAATCCATATGCAGCCTCTTTATCTTTTAGCCAGTCGATATAGATAGAATTTGCCAGCCACCTTCATGTACCTACCCTCACCGTACTTATCGCCTCAATCACAAGGCCAACGTGACAAAGTTACTGCAGCACTGAGCCGAGAATGGGTACGAGCTAATAATATACTAACTCGCTCTGATTGCATGTGAATTCCTTCGGCGTTCATTTCGGTCAGGCACCACGGCGGAGCTTATAAAATCTATGATAATTTGGTACAGCTCCTTACACCACGGAAGAATAGCTTTTGGATTATGTAATGGTCATAGGTATTAAAACAACTGGGAAGGCTGCTTCTCAGCTGGGCCACCATTCGCTCTTCCACCCATAACACCTTGTCAAGCTGTCTCCCAACACTCAGCAAGTTCCCATCAACGGCTCTGCCGCTGCGCCATCTGCATTATCGCACAATGTCGGAACTACCCCAACGAGCATTCCATCGACCGCCAGTGCTCCTGCCTCCACCGGGCAAAACAGCAGCGCCGTCCATGCTGGTCAAAAGCCTCCCACACCTGATCGAAGAAGGAATGCGAGTCGGTCCATCCGAACGAAATAACCCTGTAGCGGAAATGCTCATGGGCTGGAGATGGACGCCGAACTGGAGTGGGGAAAGGAGCAGGTTTGCGCAAGAACACCCGAGTATCATTGTGCTGACCATGGCCTCACGTTTCTACAGCATATCCTCGGTGCTAGCAATGCTACTCGTCGCTCTATTCGACCTCACAGGCCAAGGACTGACCGCCGTTACTAGACATCATCATGCCGTAGCTCTAGACATTGTTCGTCCGACGACGACCACAACGTCAATAGATGAACTTATGGGCAAGTGTGCGTTAAGAACGAAGGCGGGTACAGGCCATGACATAGTTCAAGTTGTCAACTCACATATGTTATAGTTGCCACTTCAAGTGGTTATCGGTCGTCATGTCCCAGCTGTAGCTGAACAAGGAATGATTTCCCAGCTCTCCTCAGCGAAAATCGATGTTATTGAGCTGAAAAGGACGGATAATGGCTTGGCGAACGGGATGCGAAGTGCATGCGTCTCTTTTGCGAAACCAGTGGGTGTGCGTCTTTTCGCCATTCATCAATCTACTAATGCAGGTCTTGTGCGTAGGTCTCTCAAAGCAGCGCAAATTTGGTCGAAACTCCCTTGGGTCCGCGTATGCAGATAGATGATAACCCGCTCAATGGGCCGCAATCCAAGTCAGCAACACTGACAACAAGTGTAAGGATAAATATCAACTAATGAGTGTAAGTCATTTCAAGCTTACGTTGTTGCAGTCAAAGCTGTCAGAAAGTGGATATCATGAAAAGTCGATCGCCATGATAGAAGAAGTGGACACGCACGCATTTGATGTGGCACACTGGAGCTGATGGCTCCAAAGACCCGTTCCCCTTCGCCGCCACGAAATATAATCAAACACCAGAGGTGGCTTGTTGTCTGCCGGCGGTGGATAGACGTATTCATCTCGAGCTTCTCATTCACAACGCGTGCGACCGCCTTCCCGATGCCGCGGGCCACGTACTGGCAGCCACGGTACACATGTCTTGGTTCTGTCCTTCCCATCGAGACTGCTATCTCAAATCACAACAAGCTGTTACCAATAACCCACAGTGGCTCTCCCTCGGAGCTCACTTGGAAACTGCAGGAAACCGAGGCGTCATAGGAATCGTCATTCCTGATGATCCAGAGGAGGATGGTCCTGCGGAAGCACCAGAGAATGCTCGTTCCCTGCCAACGCCAGTTCCATGGTTTTGCTGTAAGAATGTCATAACAGCAACCACATTACATGCAGCAACAGGCGACGTCGGATTCTGTTCTTCCCATAAGGACAGCGACCTTAAACCGAATCGAATCATCGGCAACAGGACATGGCTCATGTCCCCCGTCGACATGCGGAGTGGCCGAATTGGGAGGTGGTTTTTCGGTTATCTTGACAAACCGGCCCTTGTTGGGCCGTAGTGGAAGTTGACTCTGGAAATCACAGATAATAGAGGTAAGAATAGGCACCTTGGGGTGATAGTAATTTGACTCACTTACGATCTAGGCAATACTGCCTCGTGGGACCGCCCGGTATGAAGGAGTTCAAGCATCAATGGCATGGCGAGAAGAAACTGGTTCATCCCAGTCGATGCGACTCCATACCACTCAGGTAACATACGCCATGAAGCACAACCATGACAAGTATCCGCCTTCCAAGAATCGATTCAAGGGTGCAAGGGCAGGACGATGCATGAGACACAAGCGAATGAGGCAAGCCACGGATGGCTATGGTGGATACATCTTGGGCGACGGTTTCTCCTGGACGAGTTTCGGTGACGCTGCTGCTGTTGTTATATCGACTTCCAAAGCGAGTGTTACTGTGACAGAACAGCACCGCATCACGTTGTATCCCAGGATCCAGGTTGGATTACAAGCGCTTATCGAGTGTGTCAATGACATTTCTCAGACGCTTCTAGCATTCCTCGGATTCAACATTTCTTAGTTTTTGGATAATATTAAGACTCTCAACAGATTAGTTACCAACATGTAATTACAAGTTCTATCCCAACCTGAGATAAATAAACTACTGGTTTCCCCATATTTTTTGCATAATCGTTGGGAGAAGCCCAAAAAGGACCACAAACAGACTATCAAAGAACAGCTGTGACCGGGGGCACCCCACCCCACCCTGTATCAAAGATGTTTTAAAATGTTTTAAAACGATTTAGAATGGTTCTACACGGTCTCATACAATTTTAAACACATTACAATGATTTCAAATAACTTGAAATGTTTTTAAAAGGTTGTAAATGGTTTCAAACCTTTTCAACTGTCTCTAAATGTCTCTAAAGCCTTTTCCTTGATTTTAAAATGCTGGAATACAGAGTATTTGCAACTAATGCCTTTCAATGTTTTTGAAACAAATCCGTACATTTTCAGGTGCTTTTAGAGGTTTCCAAATGATTTTATATGATTATAAATATTTCTAATCGCCTTTAAATCTTTTAAATGTTCTCAAACACATTAAAATGGTTGGCAGATAATTTTTAAAGCTTTAAAACATTGTAAAATGGTTTTGAGCAGCTTTAAATACCGTCAAATGCTTTCAAGTCTTTTTATATGTTTCCAAAGCTTCTTAAATAAATGTGAACAACTTTAAATGTCAATGATTCTTTTTATATATTTCTAAAAGACTTGGAACAGTTTTTAATACCCTAAAATTCTTTGAAATGATTCTCAATTAATTAAAATCTTTGATACAGAGTAAAGCTGGGGGTGGGGGTATATGGGGGCTTGCCCCGTTCAGCCCTTGACAGGCTTATGTAAGATCCATCTTGTAAGATATTAGGAGAGGCCACAAACACACCTTCACTGGCCCAGTAATACTCGCTTCGGAAGTCGATATAGTGGAGCAGCAGCATTACCGAAACTCGTCCTTGAGAAACCGTCGCCCCGGACGCCTCCACCATAGCCATCCGTGGCTTGCCTCATTCGCTTGTGTCTCATGCATCGTCTTGCCCCCTTGAATCGATTCTTAGAAGGCGGATGCTTGTCATGGTTGTGCTTCATTGTGTATGTTACTTGAGTGGGAGGGAGTCGCATCAACTGGAATGAACCTGTTTCTTCTCTCCATCCCATTGATGCTTGAACACCTTCGTGTTTGGCGGTCCCACGAGGCAGCGTTGCCTAGAACGTAGGTGAGTCAAAACAACTTTTATCACCCAAAGGTGCCTATTCTTACCTGTGCTGCCAATTTCCAAAGAGTCAACTTCCGCTGCGACCCAACAAGGGCCGATTTGTCAAGAAAACGGAAAGACCATCTCCTAATTTGGCCACTCCGCACGTCGACGGGGGACATAAGCCATGTCCTGTTGCCAATAATTCGATTCGCTTTAAGGTCACTGTCCTTATGGGAAGAACACAATCCGACGTCGCCTGTTGCTGCATGTAACGTGGTTGCTGTTGTAACATTCTTGCAGCAAAACCACGGAACTGGCTTTGGCGGGGAACGGGCATTCTCTAAAGCTTCCGCAGGACCGTCCTCCTCAGGATCATCAGGAATGACCATTCCTATAACGCCTCGGTTTCCTGTAGTTTCCAAGTGAGCTCCGAGGGAGAGCCATTGTGGGTTATTGGTGACAGCTTGTTGTGATTTGAGATAGCCGTCTCGATGGGAAGGACAGAACCAAGACATATGTACCGTGGTGGCCGATACGTGGTCCGCAGCATCGGGAAGATGGTCGCACGCATTGTGACTGAGAAGCTCAAGATGAATCCATCTATCCATTGCCGGCAGACAGCAAGCCACCTCTGGTGTTTGATTATATTGATTATATTTCCTGGCGGCGAAGGGCAACGGGTCTTCGGAGCCATAAGCTCTCCAATGTGCTACCTCAAATGCGTGCATTTGGCGCGGGTTCACTTCTATCATGGCAATCGATTTTTCAGGATATCCACTTTCCGGCAGCTTTGACTGGAACGACGTAAGCTTCAAATGACTTACACTCATTAGTTGATGTTTATACTTACACTTGTTGTCAGTGTTCCTGACTTGGACTGCGGCCCATTGAGCAGGTTATCATTTATCTGCATACGTGGACCCAAGGGAGTTTCGTCCAAAATTGTGCTGCTTTGAGAGACCTAAGCATAAGACCTGCATTAGTAGGCTGATGAAGGGCGAAAAGGCGCACACGCACTGGTTTCGCAAAAGAGACGTATGCTCTTCGCATCCCGTTCGCCAAGCCATTATCCATCCTTTTCAACTCAATAGCATCGATTTTCGCTGAGGAGAGCTGGGAAATCATTGCTTCTACAGCTACAGCTGGGACATGACGACCGATAACCTCTTGAAGTGGTAACTATAACATATGTGAGTTGATAACTTGAACTATGTCATTGTCTGTACCCGCCTTCGTTCTTAACGCACACTTGTCCATAAGTTCATCTATTGTCGCTGTGGTCGTCGTCGGACGAACAACATCTAGAGCTACGGCATGATGATGTCTAGTAACGGCGATCAGTCCTTGGCCTGCGAGGGCGAATAGAGCGATGAGTAGCATTGCCAGCACCGAGGATATGCTGTAGAAACGTGAGCCCATAGTCAGCACAATGATACTCAGGAGTTCTTGCGTGAACATACCCCCAGCTTCTTTCTCCACTCCAGTTCGCCGTCCACCTCCAGCCCATTACGCCCCTCCGCACCTCGGCTACACGGTTAGTTCGTTCGGATGGACCGAGTCGCACTCCTTCTTCGATCAGGTGTGGGAGCCTTTTGACCGGTATGGACAAGGCTGCTGTTTTGCCTGGTGGAGGCAGGAGCACTGGCGGTCGATGGAATGCTCGTTGGGGTGGTTCCGACATTGGGCGATAATGCAGATGGCGCAGCAGCAGAACCGCTTATGGGAACTTGCTGAGTGTTGGAAGACAGCTTGACAAAGTGTTATGGGTGGAGGAGCGACTAGTAGCCTAGCTCTGAAGCAGCCCCCCACTTGTTTAATACCTATCTCCATTTTATAATCCGGGAAGGGGCGACGTTTCAAGATTATATATATGAATCCCAATGATCTACCGAAGCTGTAGCAAACTTTGTTTTCGGTGCCTGACCAAAGCCATCATATTGACGTTACAATTTTGTCTTCGTTGCCGACGCTCGGATCGGTGCTTGAACTGGAAATGGGCGCTAGAACTATGCATGTCTAAACTCGATTCTGAAGCATGGATTCAGGCGATAAGCCCCGTGAGGGTAGTAGGTTCATGAAGGTGGCTGGCAATATTATTGCATGTCACTGTTAAACCTTGCGCCCATAACAACAATGAGTTGATCCAATAACCTAGCTTTCGATCTTTTGAGAATTAATTTCGTGGCTACTCATATAGTATGAGAATATCGTCGTCTACCAGAAAATCAATCTATGGCAAATAGTCATGGCACTGCTATGTCATGGGTCATAGGATACGAGCGCTTCGTGGGTTCGCGTTGTCAACTCGTCCCCTTCCAACCATCTTGTCAGAAGAATATAGGACTACCCTGTCTGGAACAAGAACCACTATACCGCCATCAGTATGTCATGGTCTCGCAGAAATAGAATCACTGAACACACCTTTTAGAACCCCAAAACAGCTTTCGCGATGCGACCACAGCACAACAGCAGCAGCACTGATACTCCATTCGGAATAAAACTTGTGTTCGGAGAACATTTACCCGTCATATATCCCCCATTACTACCCTCAATCAGCTCCATTCGCTCGAGTCTGATCCAACCCCCACTATCTCTCTTTGAACTTGTATTCCTCAACTCGAATCGATTCTCGGAAGGCAGATACCGTTCCACAATGGTATATGCTCCTTCTGTGATATGAAGATGATCCAATCGACCGTATACGTTCCTAATCTTCGGAGACCTCGATATTGGGCACCTTGGGCTGCCACATTAGACGTAATTGATTAGGTGTAGGTTAGTTGAAATGACTTCAATAATGTCAAATGTTCTTATATCTACCTCTATTACACGTGCTCCCAGGTCTAAGAGGATCCAATTCAAATGAAAGACTAGGTTACCAAGAAAGCGAACAAGCCATCCTCGAATTTTGAAGATCTGCGGATAGGCGACGATGATAAATTGAAAGGCGTTGGCAGCCATGTGTTGCGGTTTGAAATTCCAATCTTGATGAAAGGCATACTCTGAAGTTGGCTCCGGATGTATGTATCGTGGTTGCTACCATGGTGTCGGCGGCATCGGGAAGACGGTCGCATGCATTGTGATAAAGATACATAAGATAAACAGGACGGTCCGCCGTCCGACACCCACCTTTCTGACGCGTTTGATACAATAGATGTGCGCTCCCCACGTCAGACTCTCCAAGTTATTATCTGTCTCTCTCAACTCAATATCAACCGACATGGAGGGCCAAGCATTCGTCCCTCTGCAACTCGATCAATAATCTCATGAGGCGGCAACTATCATCGGTGTGAGTTAACCGACCTATATCTTGCCATCACCTGTACAAACCTTTATTCTTAACAGACAGTTACCCGTAGATCCATCTCTTGTCGTCAGAATCGATGGTGGCGGACGAACCCCGTCTAGAGCTACGGGGAGATTACCTTTTCCAACAGCAGCCAGTGCTTGGGATGTGATGGCGCATAGAACGACGAGGAGCATCGCCAGTACCAAGGATATTCTGCAGGACCATGATGCCATGGTCAGCATAATGACGGTTGGGATGACTTTTACGAACATACCCTACCGTGTTTTCCAACCCCCGTTTGTCACCCATCTCCAGCCTCTCCAACCCATTTGCGCCTCCCCCATGGGCTTAGGTCGTTCGGATGGACCGAGTAGCGTTATCTCTTCGAGTTGACGATATTTTGGAAGGCTTTTGACCCGCTAGTTTTCCTAGTGGAGGCAGAGGCACTGGTAGTCGACGAGGTGCTCTCTGCGGCATTCACACTATCTCGTGAGGGGGACGAGGACGGCGTGGAACCGCTGATGGAAAATTGTTGAGTGGAAGACAGTTTGATGAGGTGCTGTGGTGGAGAGCGAACAGCAGTCGAGTTAGCAGGGGCTCCCAAGTAAACTCTCCCTCTTGTATGCAGTCATCCTGCTTCTATTTAAAGAATAGCAAATCAAAAATTCGCTATTTTCGTCATAACATAATCTTGTCTCTCCCCATTTGCTAATAAACACGGTCCTGTCGGACCACCGCCTCCACGGTCCTCCCCACATACAACCTCTTTTGGAATTGGAGATACAACATCTAGTCACAATGTATATTACTGTTATAAGTCCCGCAGATGGCATTAGTCAATTGTGACATGTAGAATACATGAGTACATATGCTCTAAGCAATACTACCAAATAAGCCCCAGTAGCCCAGTGCTTAAGCACTGGCATATATAGCCAGGGGGCCCTTGGTTCACCCACAGGCTGGGTCAATACTTTTCTATACCTTTAATAACCTCGGCCTAAAAGGTCACAAAGTACTCGGCTGGCACATGTGCAAGTCTCTTTAGTATTCTAGAGAAAACATTCGCGTCGATGAAGCTTGATATGTTTTAATGTTGAATCTACATTTATCTTCAAGATGGTAGAACCCGAAACGACCGACGCGTCATATTATTCGACGTGCCAACGACCTGCAACGGTCAAAGACCATGTACAAAGATCATGCGAACCGCGATCTTTCAGCATATAGAGGCCATGTCACTTAACGTAATGCTCTGTATCACATCATGCAAGCTAGTCTACAAGCTGATCCGTGAGGCGCACCAACCACAACGCTCAATAGCTCCCTTGCCTCCAATAGCATGTATAGGATAATAAACTGATCCAGATTTCCAGCTGAAATCCCAAATACGTAGCTCAATAGGCTCTGGAAATTTCTAAACGAAAGATAGCATCGACCGGCATGAAGCGCGATTCTGATCCCCTCAGGTGGTGAAAAGTGTGAACCACATGTGGACCATTGTTGAGTCATCTCGTTTTACTGAATGCGATTGAGTCCATATACGATATGTGATATTGACCGAGGTACTACGCTCTAAGTGTCAGGGGAGACTGAGAATTTGAATGATAGGTATTGAAGCTGTCCTGGACTAATCCTTAGGGCGTCTGTTAAAAATCACGGAAAAGTTCAGTACTTGCCGTGTGCAACCGTACGTCATCGCTATTTTTACCATTATATACAGACGGGAGAGCAAGGATCGGGTCAAGTCCGAGTCATCTTATCAGTACTGTGCTTGTCCAAGGAATTGTGGCACCAATATTCGCGACCTGGCACCAAGCGAAACCTTTGTTTCATCAAAGATGCACTAGTTCTTCTGTTTATGTCACTCTTCATCGATATAGTATTCAAGTATGACTGCGGGGGGTAAGAGTCAAACAGACTTGCAGAGCTGTTTATAGACTTAAAAGACCTTCCGATATTTAAGTGCCTATAACGGACCTATGATGATATTGTGTTGACGCCTGTGCCAGCTCTAAATCTGACGGGACCACATTCCCACACACGCACATCAAAGCTTAATTCCTCCCCTTTGCACCATCATGCAACATCACAGCCACCACCATAAGGCCAACGCAACAAAACCACTTGTGTAAATGTACTTCAGCACTAAGCGAGGATAAGGATGGCTTGTTCAAGTTAATAAAGTAACTTCATGAGGCCTGCTGCCTTTGATCGTATGCGTGAATTTCGGGGCGCTCTGGCATCATTGACACTCAACTTATAGACGGCGCCCACAAGGTATAAAGATCTGATGACTAAACAGGTGATTCGTGAACTAGCACAGCGGTTGAAGCAACTAAGCACGAGTGCCCTGGCATGAAGTGGCGAAGGAAAATAAAAAAGATGTAGGGGAGGATCATTCAGTCTTATGAGCACTTGTGGGTTCCGCCTCAGTGTTAGGCCGCTTGCTAATCTCTATGGACAGTCTCAATGTATGTATGAGGGCAAAGCACAATGTAACTGTATACCTGAATATTTAATTCAATCTCAGAATCAATCATCTCAGACAACAGAGTCTCGCAGGCTTTATGGTTCGCAGACTCCAACAATTTCTTGCTGTCGTCTACGGCCCAGCGTTATGCCGGCGCATTGTAAGGTACTTTGTACTATAAGCGCAAAGTATCTTAACGGGGGAAGATGTGTGCGAACTGATTTCTGGTACGATCTACGCGAGTAGTACGATCTACACGAATGCTTGATAATGGACACGTGACATCTTAGATATGATGACAAAGATCGCCGTGTAGGGAGTCTCACTCCCTTACAGCATACATCCATTGTGTCAACACTACGACGACGACGAGGGACTGAGACAGTTGAGCGTGTGTAAGAATGAAGTCTCTTGTGCTCGGAAGAAGGCACCAAGTGTGTCAACCAAAGGTAAACTAATAATAATTAAATGGTTATTTCAAAGACCCGGACCGATTCGAAGAGCCTCACCCAATATTCATGGATTCGAATACCTATGTATGCTTAATACTGTTGTAATACGGAGCTATAACAGGAGAAGCCGAAAACTAGTCCATATACCCTCTGTCTAAACCATATACACATTTTTGATATGTTAGTTCAAAAGCAATGCGAACGATGTTGCAGAGAGGCACATGCGACATCAAATAATAATGATATTATGAGCGAGAGAGGTCAGTCAACTCTGCGCCAGCCACACGGTCGCTTCGCGGGTGAAAATTACCCCCAGGTCACAATCGGATCGCTACGGTTGGCGCCGCGGAACAATTCTGACATGTGTCCACACCGCTACAGATTGTGAAGCACCGACAGGTTGGCGTTGGCATCTCAGGTTCTAATGGAGTGCTGACTACAGTTGGCGCCGCCGGACAATTCTGACATGTGTCCACACCGCTACAGGTTGTTGAAGCACCGACAGGTTGGCGTTGGCATCTCAGGTTCTAATGGGGTGCTGACTACAGTTGGCGCCGCTGGACAATTCTGACACATGTCCACACCGCTACAGGTTGTTGAAGCACCGACAGGTTGGCATTGGCATCTCATGTAGACTTTTTGTCCTAATAGAGAGTATTAGCTAAACTGAATTAGGAACAATATGAATATCAGGAACCAATTCAGTTTTGCTAATATATATTAGTTGCAAATACTCTCTAATGGCTTCTTAGGTAGGCATTTAAGTGCGCTGGTTCCAAGCTGGATCACTATTCACTCCTCCACACATAACATCTCCTCAATCTGTCTTCCAACAATCAGCAAGTTTCTACCACCGGCTCTACGCCGTCCTCATCGTCACGAAATGTCAGAAATACCTCAACAAACATCTCGTCAACGGTCAAAGCTACCACAAGCCAATCCGGCGGGGGTCAAACGGGTCAAAAGCCTCCTGCGATATCGTCAGATCGCAGAAAGAGTGCTACCCGGTCCACCCGAACCAACTAAGCCCGTGGTAGAGGTGCCGGGCTGGAGATGGACGGCGAACTGGAGTGGGGAATGGAGCTGGGGGTATGTTCGCGCAGGAACTCCCGAGTATCATTGTGCTGACAATCGCATCACGTTTCTACAGCATATACTCGGTGCTGGCAATGCTACTCGTCGTTCTATTCGCCCTCGCAGATCAAGGACTGCTCGCCGTTACTACACATCATCATGCTGTAGCTCTAGACGTTGTTCGTCTGACGACGACCACAACGACAATAGATGAACTTATGGGCAAGTGTGCGTTAGGAACGAAGGTAGGCACAGGCGATGACATAGTTTAAGTCGTCAACTCACGTGTTATAGTTATCACTTCAAATGGTGATCAGTCGTCATGTCCCAGCTGTAGCTGTAGAAGGAATGATTTTCCAGCTCTCCTCAGCGGAGATCGATGCCATTGGTTTGAAAAAGACGGATAATGGCTTGGAGAACGAGGTGCGAAGAGCATGTGTCTCTTTTGCGAAACCGGTGGGTGTGCGTCTTTTCGCCCTTCATCAATCTACTAATGCAGGTCTTGTACTCAGGTCTCTCAAGGCAGCGCAATGTTGGACGAAACTCCCTTGGGTCCATGTATGCGGATAAATGAGAACCTGCTCAATGAGCCGCAGTCCAAGTCGGCAACACTGACAACAAGTGTAAGTTACACTCATTAGATGATGTTTAGTCATTATAAGCTTACGTTGTTCCAGTCAAAACTGCCAGAAAGTGGATATCCTGAAAAGTCGATCGCCATGATAGAAGTGGACACGCGTCAAATGTACGCATTTGATATGGCACACTGGGGAGCTTATGACATTAAAGATTCATTGCCCCTCGCCGTCACGAGATATAATCAAACACCAGAGGTGGCTTGTTCTCTGCCGGCGGTGGATGGATGCATTCATCTTGAGCTTCTCAGCCACAATGCGTACGACCGTCCTCCCGATGCTGCGGACCACGTATCGGCAACAACGGTACACATGTATTGGTTCTGTCCTTCCCATCGAGACGGCTATCTCAAATCACAACAAGCTGATACCAATAACCCACAGTGGCTCTCCCTCGGACCTCACTCGGAAACTGCAGGAAAACCGAGGCATTATAGTAACCGTCATTCGTGATGATCCCGAGGAGGATGTTCCTGCGGGAGCTCTAGAGAATGCCCGTTCCCCGCCAAAGCCAGTTCCATGGATTTGCTGTAAGAATGTCGTAACAGCAACAAGCGACGTCGGATTCTGTTCTTCCCATAAGGATAGTGACCTTAAAGCGAACCGAATCATCGGCAACAGGACATGGCTTGTGTCCCCCGTCAACGTGCGGAGTGGCCGAATTGGGAGATGGTTTTTCCGTTTTCTTGACAAATCGGCCCTTGTTGGGTCGCAGTGGGAGTTGATTCTTTGGACATTGGCAGCACAGGTAAGAGTAGGCACCTTGGGGTGATAAAGGTTGTTTTGACTCACCTACGTTCTAGGCAATGCTGCCTCGTGGGACCGCCCGACACGAAGGTATTCAAGCATCAATGTCATGGAGAGAAGAAACGGGCTTATTCCAGTCGATGCGACTCCCTCCCACTCAAGTAACATACGCCATGACGCACAACTTTAACAAATATCCGCCTTCCAAGAATCGATTTAAGGATGCAAGGGCAAGGGGATACATGAGACACAAGCGAATGAGGCAAGCCACAGATGGCTATGGTGGATGCATCTTGGGCAACGGTTTCTCGACAACAAGTTTCGGTGACGCTGCTGCTATTGCCATATCGACTTCCGAAGTGAGTGTTACTAGGCCTGACTGTGAAGGTGTCCTCTCCTAATTGTTAGACATGGATCTTACATAAGGCAGTACGCTGAACCCCCGCATACTCCCACCCAGCTTTACTGTCTCAACAATTTTAATTAATTTAAAAACATTTTAAAGAATTTTAAAGTATCAAAAACACATTTAAAGTTGTTTACAATCATTTAAGAAACTTTGGGAATATATAAATAGACTTAAAAGCATTTGACATCATCTAGGTATTTAAAACTGTTTAAAATCAATTAGAAATATTTATAATCATATAAAATCAGTTAGAAACCTGTAAACGCACCTGAAAATGTTCGGACTTATTTAAAATATATTTAAAGGCATTTAAAGTATTTTATAATCATGGAAAACATTTAGAGACATTTAAATGGTTTGGAACCATTTACACCAGTTTAAAAACGTGTAGAGCCATTCTAAATCGTTTAAAATCATTTTAAATCATTTTAAATAATTCACAATCGTGTTTAAACGATTTTAAACGGTTTAGAATGAGTCTACACGGTTTTTAAACAATTCTAATTACATTACAATGATTTCAAATAACTTGAAATGGTTGTAAATGGTTTCAAACTGTAAGGCTGCCGTCAATGGCAGCCTCACTAAGTCTCAGTCCAAACGTTGATAGTCGAGTATATTCGTCAATAAACAGAGACGGTAGCACACGATAGTGACGGTAGGTAAAACGATAATGAAAAAACTACTACGCGCGTTTATCCTAATTATTATCAAAGGAAGCGGATACTAAATATTAAATAAAGGTCCGTTGTGGTAAGCCTCACAGGCTTACAGAAACAATTTAAAGTGCCTCTAAACATTTACCGTTCCATCATTTTAAAAAACGCTTTAAATGCTTTTGAATATTTTTTAAACAAATATGCACATTTTCAAGTGCTTTTAGAGGTTTTCAAATCACTTTATATTATTATAGATATTTCTAATCGATTTTCAACACTTTTCAGTGCTTTTCAATGCTTTGAATGTTCTCAAATGGTTTTGAACAGGTTTAAATGCCTTTAGATGATATCAAATGGATTCAAGTCTTTTTATATGTTTCTAAACGATTTGGAACAGTTTTTATTACTGGAAAATTCTTTGAAATGATTTTAAATCAATTAAAATTCGTTGATACAGAGTAAAACTAGGGGTATGTGGGGGCTTGCCCCCCTCGTACAACCTTAGTAAGATCCATGTTGTAAGATGCCACAAACACACCTTCACAGGCCCAGTAACACTCGCTTCGGAAGGGGATATGGCAACAGCAGCAGTGTCACCGAAACCCGTCCTGGAGAAACCGTCGCCCAAGATGCATCCACCATAGTCATCCGTGGGCCTGCCTCATTCGCCTGTGTCTCATGCATCGCCTTGCCCTTGCATCCTTGAATCGATTCTTGGAAGGCGGATACTTGTCATAGTTGTGCTTCATGGCGTATGCTACTTGAGTGGGATGGAGTTGCATCGATTGGAACGAACCCATTTCTTCTCGCCATGCCATTGATGCTTGGACACCTTCGTGTTGGGCGGTCCCACAAGGCAGCATTGCCTAGAACGTAAGTAAGTCATAACAACCTTTATCACCCCAAGGTGCCTATTCTTACCTGTGCTGCTAATTTCCAAAGAGTCAACTTCCACTGCAACCCAACAAGGGCCAATGTGTCAAGAAAACAGAAACACCATCTTTCAATTTGGCCACTCCGCACGTCGACGGGGGACATAAGCCATGTCCTGTTGCCAATAATTCGATTCGCTTTAAGGTCACTGTTCTTATGGGAAGAACAGAATTCGACGTCGCCTGTTGCTGCATGTAACGTGGTTGCTGTTATCACATTCTTACAGCAAAACCATGGAACTGGCTTTGGCGGGGAACGAGCATTCTCTGGAGCTTCCGCAGGACCATCCTCCTTGGGATCATCACGAATGACGATTCCTATAACGCCTCGGTTTCCTGCAGTTTCCAAGTGAGCTCCGAGGGAGAGCCACTGTGGGTTATTGGTAACAGCTTGTTGTGATTTGAGATAGCCGTCTCGATGGGAAGGATAGAACCAAGACATGTGTACCGTGGTTGCCGACACGTGGTCCGCAGCATTGGGAAGGCGGTCGCACGCATTGTGACTGAGAAGCTCTAGATGAATACATCTATCCACCGCCGGTAGACAACAAGCCACCTCTTGTGCTTGATTATATTTCGTGGTGGCGAAGGGCAACAGGTCTTTGGAACCATACGCTCCCCGTGTGCCACATCAATTGGGTACATTTGGCGCGTGTCCACTTCTTCCATCATGGCGATCGATTTTTCAGGATATCCACTTTCCGGCAGTTTTGACTGGAACAACGTAAGCTTGAAATGACTATAAACATCACCTAATGAGTGTAACTTACACTTGTTGTCAGTGTTGCCGACTTGGACTGCGGCCCATTGAACAGGTTCTCATTTATCTGCATACATGGACCCAAGGGCGTTTCGTCCAAAATTGCGCTGTCTTGAGAGACCCGAGTACAAGGCCTGCATTAGCAGATTGATGAAGAACCAAAAGACGCACACCCACTGGTTTCGCACAAGAGACACATGCTCTTCGCATCTCGTTCTCCAAGCCATCATCCGTCCTTTTCAACCCAATAACATCGATATTCGCTGAGGAGAGTAGGGAAAGCATTCCTTCTACAGCTACAGCAGGGACATGATGACCGATAACCCGTTTGAAGTGGTAACTATAATAACATATGTGAGTTGACGACTTAAACTATGCCATCGCCTGTACTTACCTCCGTTCTTAACGCAGACTTGCCCATAAGTTCATCCATTGTGCTCGTCGTCGTCAGATAAACAACGTCCAGAGCTACGGAATGATGATGTCTAGTAACGGCGGGCAGTCCTTGGTCTGCGAGGGCGAATAGAACGACGAGTAGCATTGCCAGCACCGAGCATATGCTGTAGAAACATGATGCCCTGGTCAGCACAATGATAATCAGGAGTTCTTGCGCAAACATACCCCCAGCTCCGTTCCCCACTCCAGTTTGCAGTCCATCTGCAGGCTGGTACCTCCACCACAGGCTTAGTTGGTTCGGGTGGACCGGGTAGCATCTTTTCTGCGATCTGACGATATCGTAGGAGAGTTTGGACCCGTTTGACCCCCGCCGGATTGCCTGGTGCTAGCTTTGACCGTTGACGAGATGCCCGTTGAGGCATTTTGTGACGATGAGGACGGCATAGAGCCGGTGGTCGAAACTTGCTGCGTGTTGGAAGACAGATTGACGAGGTGTTATGGGGGGAGGAGTGAATACTGGCCCACTCAGAAGCAGCCACTTAAATACCGTCATTACATAAGCGTCCCACTGAAGTCTCTGCAATGCCAAGGACATCACACCTTTGCCAAGGACATCACACCTTTGCCAAGGACATCACACCTTTGCCAAGGACATCACACCTTTGCCAAGGACATCACACCTTTGCCAAGGACATCACACCCTTGCCAAGGACATCCACACCTTTGCCAAGGACATCACACCTTTAAGGTATAGGGAACAGGAAAACGGGGCCGTCCGCCCAAAGTTCGATCCCCACAACGGCACGTAGAAGAGCGCATACATAGATTTCCCAGAATTTCATTCGCGTCCCCAACCATAGAGCGCACGTATCCGATCCGATTGTGACCTCCCGCAAAGCGACCGTGGTGGCTGGCAGCCAAAGCCGTTACTGGAGCCGAGCTATTTATAGGCATGACTGGCTTTGAGCCATTGGCCGATGGATTATGTAACTTCCATGTTTGTAGAAGAATTCAATATTCGTGGCGCAGGAAATACACAAAATTATCTAATATCTTTACACCTCCAATGATGGAGTAATAGAAATGTATACATGGTTTGATCCAGCATACCTGATTACCACCTTCACACATTGGTAACGGAGCGTGACACGGTTGTCACATCAAACCCGGGATGTTCTGGGGTGGGTAGTATACGGTTGGGCGGTACACCTGTCAGGAGGTAGAGGCTTTAACCCGCGATCAACGATCACCTAAGCTGACGTAGGTCGTGCTGTCGATGTCCATGCAGCAAGACGATGGTGGACCGACCCCTTTTTGCTTAGGATCGGATAACTATCATTCTATCAAAATTAAATCAATTATTTTCACTTATGCGAACGCTAGAACAGTAAACGGGTATAATTAAAGGCTTCTTCAATGATGCATCAATCATTAACGGGTAATGTGCGATCTCAGCCACATTTTAAGTTTAAGTGGAAGATTAATTCACTTTGGTCAGGTACCGACGACTTACACCCTTAGGTAGGTACATAACCAATCAGTTACTCTTCGTCCAACTCGACTAGTTTTGACAACGTGTAAAGATCCAGGACGACGTGCGAAGACTAAGGACGTCATATCTCGCCAACTATGCCACTAAACTCTGAAAATTTTTCCAATAGTGCTCCACGAGGGTCTTTATTTATCGATCCACACCACTAGTTTCGAAGGAGAATCGACATTTGGGACTGATTGACACCAGACATCGACGGGTGCTCCGTACCTACCGGACCAGCGACCTTTCAGCATATAAAGGCCCATATCACTTAGCGTAATGGTCTGTATCATTCAAGCTAGTCTCCAAGTCGATCGCTGGTTGAAAGATGACCCGAGTGTCAAGAACACACCTCCACTCAAAGATTGGAATCCGAATCGGATAAAAGGCAAATATAAGAAATTGTATGGACAAGCATACAAACTAATTGCAACAGAGTTCCTTGAGAGGTACATTGGAAAACTAATATTAAACCACTACTAGGTTTAAATCCATTAAATAAATATTATGAACTTAACAATCTATCTTTTGCTTAGGATCGGATAATTATCATTAACTGTGTGTAGTATATGTAGTATGATGGAGCATCTGTGACCCATCAAGCATCTGTGAATGTTCAAAGAACAAGAGGATGAGGACGGAGGCAGCCGGAGGCAGAGGATGAGGGACGGTGTCAGAGTCAGTCAAAGATGCTAGACTGGACGGGTGAATCCGTCCAGTCTAGCATCTTTAACCGTATCATACGAGACGAGTGACAGCCATCCAGCTTCGTCTATGTGTCGTGATGAGAGCAGAGAGCTGTATGGTTGGGTAGGGGGAGAGCTTAGCTCTCCGCGTATGCGTGGGAAGACTCGCCGCTCGGGAGGGCGGGTCCTCTCTTGCAGTACAACTCTCACTCTCACTTAACACTAGATTAAACAATCAATAATTACTAAATTTGATTCATTGATTAACCCAAATCTTCAATATGGGAAGGGTGGGTGGGAGAAATAAAAGGAAGAATTAATGAATGATAATCCGTGAAAGGATGCGAAATTTTAGATACTGTACTGACAAAGATGTCGTAGGAAACAAAAGGCGTGCGACTCCTTCATACGCTCGGCTGGAGTTGAGTGCCGAACTACTCCCGGCACGCAGGGATCGTGCGGCACTCGATACTATGTTAGTTGATGCCGAGCATGTTAGCGTCGGGAGGGGAGTCTAGCGGCGCTCCGTGTGGTTCGGGCCGCAGTCTCGGCACCGCGCGATGGAGGAGACTCGCTGCCTTGAGGAGGGCACGATGCTGACTGGACTGTCGATACCGCGTGTTAACTCTAAAGCCAGGGTAGCTGTTACAGTGCATCCTGATAATAAAATTGATTCTGCGGGACGGCCAACGGCCAATTCGGCATATAGAGTATATGGACGACGAGCCAACCATTATAATATTCAATGTGGTATGAGACGCTTCAGATGACTCCAAGTGAGGCGTTAATGTTAGAGCTCATAATTTAAGAACAGCTATAGCCTTCGGGTTGGTCAGGCAATCCTTGGAAATGGTAGGGTGGCCAGTGGATAGCAGGTAATGCAGCGGGTAATATAGGTGAACACCGGTTGGCTACCTTTTCATGCTTTGAGCACCAGCAGCTAGCTCCTGGGACGACGGGATATGGAGGATATGGGGAATGCCGGGGCGTGCCGTTTCCGTGCCGGTGTGCCTTGAGAACAGGTACGCGCCCCATGCGCCACTATTGCTATCAAAATTCGTGCTAAATTAAAGCTGTGTTGGCGATGTCTTGTATGGGACACAAACGACTTTTTCTCCTAGTGGTTTCTTCTGTAAAAATGATAGGTATTTAAGGGCGCGGGGTCCGAGGTGGGCCACTATTCACTCCTCCACCCATAACACCTCGTCAATCTGTCTTCCAACACCCAGCAAGTTTCTACCACCGGCTCTACGCAGTCCTCATCGTCAAGAAATACCTCAACAAACATCTCATCAACAGTCAAAGCTACCACAGGCCAATCCGGAGGGGGTCAAAAGCCTCCTGCGATATCGTCAGATCGCAGAAAAGATGCGACCCGGTCCACCCGAACCAACTAAGCCCGTGGTGCAGATCCCGGGCTGGAGATGGACGGCGAACTGGACTGGGGAACGGCGCTGGGGGTATGTTCGCGCAAGAACTCCCGATTATGATTGTGCTGACCATGACATCACGTTTCTACAGCATATGCATGGTGCTGGCAATGCTATTCGTTCTATTCGCCCTCGCAGACCAAGGACTGCCCGCCGTTACTGGATGTAATCTGTCCGTGGCGCTAGACGTTCTTCGTCCGACGATGGAAATAGATGAACTTATGGACAAGTGTGCGTTAGGAACGAAGGTAGGTACAGGCGATGACATAGTTCAAGTCGTCAACTCACATGTGTTATAGTTACCACTTCAAATGGTGATCGGTCGTCATATCCCAGCTATAGCTGTAGAAGGAATGATTTTCCAGCTCTCCTCAGCGGAGATCGATGTCATTGGTTTGAAAAAGACGGATAATGGCTTGGAGAACGAGGTGCGAAGAGCATGTGTCTCTTTTGCGAAACCGGTGGGTGTGCGTTTTTTCGCCCTTGATCAATCTACTAATGCAGGTCTTATACTTAGGTCTCTCAAGGCAGCGCAATTTTGGACGAAACTCCCTTGGGCCCAGGTATGCAGATAAATGAGAACCTGCTCAATTCGGCAACACTGATAACAAGTGTAAGTTACATTCATTAGGTGATGTTTATAGTCATTTAAAGCTTACGTTGTTCCAGTCAAAAGTGCCGGAAAGTGGATATCCTGAAAAATCGATCGCCATGATGGAAGAAGTGGACACGCGCCAAATCTACGCATTTGATGTAGCACATGGGAGAGCTTATGGCTCCAAAGACCTGTTGCCCTTCGCCGCCACGAAATATAATCAAACACCAGAGGTGGCGTGTTGTCTGCCGGCGGTGGATAGATGCATTCATCTTGAGCTTCTCAATCACAATGCGTGCGGCCGTCTTCCCGATGCTGGGGACCACGTATCGGCAACCACGGTACACATGTCTTGGTTCTGTCCCTCCCATCGAGACGGCTATCTCAAATCACAACAAGCTGTTACCAGTAACCGACAGTGGCACTCCCTCGGAGCTCACTTGAAAATTGCAGGAAACCGAGGCATTGTAGGAATCGTCATTCCTGATCAGCCCGAGGAGGATGGTCCTGCGGAAGCTCCAGAGAATGCTCGTTCCCCGCCAAAGCTAGTTTCAGGGTTTTGCTGTATGAATGTGACAATAACAACCGCGTTACATGCAGCAACAGGCGACGTCGGATCCTGTTCTTCCCATAAGCACAGTGACCTGAAAGCGAATCAAATCATCGGCAACAGTACATGGCTTATATCCCCCGTCGAGGTGCGGAGTGGCCAAATTGGGAGATGGTTTTTCCGTTTTCTTGACAAATCGGCCATTGTTGGGTCACAGTGGAAGTTGACTCTTTGGAAGTTGGCAGGACAGATAACAGAGGTAAGAATAGACACCTTGGGGTGATAAAGGTTGTGTTGATTCACCTACGTTCTAGGCAATGCTGCCTCGTGGGACCGCCCAACACGATGATGTCCAAGCATCAATGACATGGCGAGAAGAAACGGGCTCATCCCAGTCGCTGAGATTCCATCCCACTCAAGTAACATCTGCCATGAAGCACAACTATGACAAGTATCCGCCTTCCAAGAATCGATTCAAGGAAGGATGCAAAGGCAAGGCGATGCATGAGACACAAGTGAATGAGGCAAGCCACGGATGGCTATGGTGGATGCATCTTGGGCGACGGTTTCTCGACGACGAGTTTCGGCATCGACTTCCGAAGCGAGTGTTACTGGGGCTGTGAAGGTGTGTTTGTGGCCCCTCTTAATATCGTAACAACATGGATCTTACATAAGATTGTGAGGCAAGCCCCCACATACCCCCACCTCCAGCTTTACTCTGTCTCAACGATTTTAATTAATTTAAAATCATCTCAAAGAATGTTAAAGTATTAAAAATTGTTCCAAATTATTTAGAAACATGTAAAAAAGAATTATTGATAGTTAAAGTTGTTTACAATCATTTAAGAAACTTTGGAAATATAAAAAGACTTAAAAGCATTTGACATTATCTAAAAGTATTTAAAACTGTTCAAAACCATTTTACAATGTTTTAAAGCCTTCAAAATCATGGAAAAGACTTCAAAAAAATTTGGAGACATTTGAAATTGTTTGAAAAAACCATTTACAACGTTTTAAATGCTTTAAAAAAACCATTTACAACGTTTTAAATGCTTTAAAACGATTTGAAACGATTTGAAACGATTTAGAATGTTTTTAAATAGTTTAAAATGGTTTTAAACGATTTTAAACATATTCCAATCATTTAAAATAACTTGAAATGTTTTTAAAAGGTTAAATGGTTTGAAACCATGTCTCTAAATGTTTTTAAAGCCTTTTCCATGATTTTTTAAATGCTTCAAATGCCTTTCAATATTGTTTAAACAAATCCGAACATTTTCAAGTGCTTTCAGAGGTTTCTAAATGATTTTATATGATTATAAAGATTTCTAATCGATTTTAAACACTTTTCAGTGCCTGTAAATGATTTTGAAGGCTTTCAAACGTTGTAAAATGGTTTTGAACACTTTTAAATGCCTTTAGATGATGTCAAATGCTTTTTAAGTCTAACTTTGTATGTCAATAATTCTTTTATATGTTTCTAAATAATTTGGAACAGTTTTAATACTTTCAAATTCTTTGAGATGATTTTAAATTAATTAAAATCGTTGATACAGAGTAAAGCTGGGGGGTGAGGGGTATGTGGGGGCTTGCCTCCCATGGCCTCGTACAACCTTATGTAAGATCCATGTTGTAAGATATTAGGAACGGCCACAAACACCTTCACAGGCCCAGTAACACTCGCTTCGGAAGTAGATACCGAAACTCGTCGTCGAGAAACCGATAGCCATCCGTGGCTTGCCTCATTCGCTTGTGTCTCATGCATCGCCTTGCCCTTGCATCCTTGAACTGATTCTTGGAAGGCGGATACTTGTCATAGTTGTGCTTCATGGCGTATGTTACTTGGGTGGGATGGAGCAGCATCGACTGCAGTAAACCCGTTTCTTCTCGCCATGCAATTGATGCCCGAACACCTTCGTATTGGGCGGTCCTACGAGGCAGCATTGCCTAGAACATAGGTGAGTCAAGACAACCTTTATCACCCCAAGGTGCCTATTCTTACCTGTGCTGCTAGTTTCCAAAGAGTCAACTTACACTGCGACCCAACACGGGCCGATGTGTCATGAAAACGGAAAATCCATCTTCCAATTCGGCCACTCCGCCCGTCGACGGGGGACATAAGCCATGTCCTGTTGCCGATGATTCGATTCGCTTTGAGGTCACTGTCCTTATGGGAAGAACGGAATTCGACGTCGCCTGTTGTTGTTATGACATTCTTACAGCAAAACCATAGAATTGGCTTTGGCGGGGAACGAGCATTCTCTGGAGCTCCCGCAGGACCATCCTCCTCGGGATCATCACGAATGACGGTTCCTATACCGCCTCGTTTTCCTGCAGTTTCCACGTGAGGTTTGAGGGAGAGCCACTGTGGGTCATTGGTAACAGCTTGTTGTGATTTGAGATAGCGGTCTCGATGGGAAGGATAGAACCAAGACATATGTACCGTGGTTGCCGATACGTGGTCCGCAGCATCGGGAACGCGATCGCACGCATTGTGACGGAGAAGCTCGAGGTGAATACATCTATCCACCGCCGGCAGACAACAAACCACCTCTGGTGCTTGATTATATTTCGTGGCGGCGAAGGGCAACAGATCTTTGGACCCATCAGCTCCCCAGTGTGCTACACCAAATGCGTATATTTGGCGCGTGTCCACTTCTTCTATCCTGGCGATCGATTGTTCAGGATATCCACTTTCCGGCAGCTTTGACTGGAACAACGTAAGCTTGAAATGACTCTCAACCCATTAGTTGATGTTTATACTTACATTTGTTGTTAGTGTTGCCGCTGACTTGGACTGCTGGCCATTGAGCAGGTTATCATTTATCCGCATACGTGAACCCAAGGGCGTTTCGTCAAAATTTGCGCTGCTTTGAGAGACCTAAGCACAAGACCTGGATTAGTGGAATGGTGAAGGGCGAAAAGACGTACACCCACTAGTTTTGCAAAGGAGACGCATGCACTTCGCATCCCGTTCGCCAAGCCATTATCCGTCCTTTTCAACTCAATAACATCGATCGAGAGCTGGGAAATTATTCCTTCTACAGCTACAGCTGGGACATGACGACCGATCACCATTTGAAGCGGTAACTATGACACATGTGAGTTGACGACTTGAACTATGTCATCGCCTGTACCTACCTTCGTTCTTAACGAACACTTGCCCACAAGTTCATCTATTGTCATCGTCGGACGAAGACCGTCTAGAGCTACGGACAGATGATATCCAGTAACGGCGGGCAGTCCTTGGTCTGCGAGGGCGAATGGAACGACGAGTAGCATTGCGAACACTGAGGATATGCTGTAGAAACATGATGCCATGGTCAGCACAATGATACTCGGGAGTTCTTGCGTGAACATACCGCCAGCTCCGTTCCCCACTCCAGTTCGCCGTCCATCTCCAGCCCGGCACCTCCACCACGGGCTTAGTTGGTTTGGGTGGACCGGGTAGCATTTCTTCTACGATCTGACGATATCCCAGGAGGCTTTTGACCGGTTTGACCCCCGCCGGATTGGCTTGTGGTAGCTTTGCCCGTTGACGAGATGCTTGTTGAGGTATTTCTGACATTTTGTGACGATGAGGACGGCGTAGAGCCGGTGGTCGAAACTTGCTGGGTGTTGGAAGACAGGTTGACGAAGTGTTATGGATGGAGGAGTGAATAGTGGCCAGCTCGGGACCAGCATACTTAAATGCCTATCCCATAAAGGCAAAAGTGTTTTGAACCTTACCACGGCTATGATACCTGTGCGTCGTGGGAGAGCGGATCCATAATTGGATCCGTGGTTGGACAGCCACCCTGTAATTTTCGCCGTTGGTGGCTGTGACCTCTCTCGCTCATAATATTATTATTATTCGATTTCGCGTGTGCCTCTTCTCGAACATCGTTCGCATTGCTTTTGAGCTAACATATCAACAATGTGTATATGGTTCAGACAGAGGATATATGGACTAGTTTGGGGCTTCTCCCTGTCGAGCCATCCTTGCTAGTTTAATATACATGGAACGCTAACGATCTGATTGGGTCGATCACTGCCTCTCGCTAATTAAGATCTCAGATCCCGATCTACCCTTTGATGACGACTTCACCTTTTTAAGCATAATTGAAGAAGCCTTTACTATTTCGAAGAACACGAGCAATCGCGTGTGAAAAGTGTTGATTTCATTTTAATAGAATGATAATTATCCGATCTAATTTGTCAATAAGCAAAAAATAGATTATAACATTTATTTAATGGATCATTAAACCTGGTAGCATATTGTTAGGTAAAATTCGTGTTTTAACCTAAGTTTTTCCAATGTTCCTCTCAAGGAACTCGGTTGCAAATAGTTTGGGCAGATAGCATACTTGTCCATAAAATTTCTTAAATTTGCCTTCTATCCAATTCGGATTCCAATCCTTGAGTGGAGGTGTGTTCTTGACACTCGGGTCACCTCTCAGCCAGTGATCGACTTGTAGGCTAGCTTGCATGATACAGAGCATTACGCTAAGTGATATGGGCCTTTATATGCTGGAGGGTCGCGGGTTATACATAGCATCACATATTTTCACCCCATGATCATAATTTTTTCTTACTTACAGATTCAGGGGATTCTGGACTTCACACATCAAAGCTTAATTCCTTGCCTTCATTAGTAAACAGTGATTTTGTGAGTACAGTTGAACCTTTCTTAACCCATATATCTCATAACCCAAAACCCCCCATACCCCGTGGCTCCGTTGGGAACCCCAACCTGGTTCACCGGCATTTCGTGTTACTTTTACGGTTCGCAGCACATCTGGCTTGAGTTGGTACACGCAAACTTGTTGCAAATGTGTAAAGAATGTAGTACAAATGGCTAGATTATAGACCTAACTACCGGTAATACCAGGTTGCCTGTCCGTCATGTGAGACATTGTTTGCAATCCCAAAAATACGGCCGACTCGATGCATCTTCATGTCACAGAAGGAGCGTATACCATTGTGCAACACTCTGAAGGGTATCCGCCTTCCGAAAATCGATTCGAGTCCAAGAATACAAGTTCAATGAGAAATAGCGGGGGTTGGATCAGACTCGAGCGAATAAAACTGCTTGAGGGTAGTGATGGGAGATTTGGGTAAAGGTTCTTCGAACTCGAGTTTCATTCCGAATGAAGTATCGGTACTGTTGTTGTGCTGTGATCGCATCGCGAAAGCTGTTTTGAGGCTCTGGAAGGTGTATTCAGTGTTTTTATTTCTGGGCGACCGTGAATACTGATGGCGGTATAGTGGTTCTTGTTCCAGACAGGGTAGTCCTATATTCCTCGGGCAAGATGGTTGGAAGGACACGAAGACCCATACATGCATGACATAGCAGTACCATGACTATTTGCCATATATTGAATTCCTGGTAGACGAAAATATTCCAATATTATATCATAGCTACAAACATCTTAATTCTGAAAAGATCGAAAGTTACATTACTGGATCAACTCACTGTTGTCATGGATGTAAGTTTTAGCAGTAGCGCAATTGCCTTTGCTGATGTCAAGTGAACCCCTATACCCTAATTTGACATTGTGACTCGTTCATATATTCCAAGCCTATGATCCCCAGCCCCTGAAAATATAATGGGGTGAGTGTATGTGCTTGCGTGCGTGAGCACGAGCTGATCCTATTTTAGGTTGTACGAAAGAGCGGTGGCGAATGCACCCTCGTCGTCAACAACAACGAGCTCGGGTTCTATCCACTGAAGAAGGGCGCACTTGGCACACTTTAAAATTTATCATGCCTTTTGATTTAATAAGCTATTAGTGAAATTACATGGAGTTATTATTTATTCATATCTATTTCTTCGTTCATTGAACTTACAAGGAAGACAACCGAGGGCATGGACACATCGCCTGCTTCTTTTCAAATGTATATTGAGTTATGTATTGTTGCCTGGTTTATGTATTGCGGTTCAACGTTCGAGCACAAAGCTGTGTTCAGCCTGCGCTGCATTTTTTGGTCCGCAGAACTCATTTATAGATTCCGGATCTCAGTTCCCCCGCTTAATACAGATATTAATATTTATGAAAACTCACCATGGTATATAAAATACATGCATCCGATTTAACATCTACCCTCTCTCCTCACTCACCACTACAACCACAACCGCTCCCCGTCATCTTGTGAATCTGACTTCAACACTCAGCAAGTTTCTAACACCGGCTCTACGCCGTCTTCGTCATCACGAAATGTTGTAAACGCCTCAACGAGCACCCCGTCTGCCAAGGCAAACTAGTGGGATTGTCCATCCTCGTCAAAAGCCTCTGCCAGTATCCTGGGATCGGAAAAATAAGACTAGTAGGTCCATCCGAACGATATAAGCCCGTGGCTATGGTGTGGATGGCGCTGGAGGTGGATGGGGAATGGCAGTTCTTCGGGAAAAAGCTGGCCGTATGTCAACAAAAATCATCTCAACCGTGACTATGCTGATCATAGTATCACATTCCTACAGAATATCCTCGGTGCTGGCAATGCTGCTCGTCGTACCATGAACCATCGCACACCAGGCATTGATCATCGTTGCGAGTCTAGACCATGTTCGTCCGGCGCCGCCGACGACAGATGGTCCCATGGGCAACTGTGTGTTGAAAATAAGGGTATGCATATGTTATTCCAGGGGCGAAGGCCTTTTAACCTATATATGTTATAGTTGCCGTCCGATGAGGTTATCGGTCGCCATGTCCCCGCTGGGGGAGGAACGAGTGCCTGGCCCTCGGCGAAGATGGACGTTACTGGGTTGAGAAAAGCCGATAATTGCTTGGAGAACACGACGGGGAAAGCACACATCTATTGTGCGAAATGCCTTAGAGATGTTGGTATCGTCTTTTGTGCTTCATCGGCATGCTAATGAAGGCCATTGTCCTTCAGGTCTCTCAAAGCACCGCAATTTTGAACGAAATCTTCTTGAATCCCTGCATTAGGAGGACTGATGGCCTGCTCGACGGGTTGACGCTAACAACAAATGTAAGTAAAAACAACAATGCATCATGTAAAGTCATTTCATGCCTGCATTGTTAATAGCCAAAGCCCCCTGGAAATGGATGGCCCAGAAGACCGATCGCCATGATAGAGGAAATGTATACGCGCCAAACATACGCAGGCGAAATACCTCACCGCGACGTTGACAGCTTCGAAGACTCCCTGCCCTTCACGAAATATAATTAAAGTCCACAGGTTGCTTGTTGTCTCCCGGCGGGGGATGGACGGCTTCAACTCGGGTATATCTGTCGCAATGCGTGCGACTGTCCCAATACCGTGGATACCATTTCGGTAACCATAATACACTTGTCCTGGTACTATTCTTCCCATCGAGACGGGCATCTGAAATCACAACGAGCCATCATCAACCGAGGACGGGGTTTCGCTCCTCTTGATAAACCGGTTCTTGTTGGGTCGCAACTAGAGCTGTTCTCTTGGGAATTGGTACCACTCATAATAGACGTAGGGATGAGCATGTTAAGAGTTACTTTGACTCACTTACATGCCAGGCAACAGCTTGATGTAAAGGCACTCAAGGAAGATTGGGAAGGCAAAAAGCTAGGGCTCAATTCGAGTAAATGCAGTTACAATATGCCATGAAACACGACTGTCATAACTATCCGCCTTCCAAGACTCGATTCATACCGTCCGTCTGAAACGCAGCTCCCTCTCGTTCTGGACGCTTACGTAAACTTAAAAACCTTGATTACATAATGATACAGTGTCAAAAAAATCTGGGGATTCATTTCAGGTTGGGTAGGACTTGTAATTACATGTTGGTAACTAATCAAGTCTTAGTATATCCAAAAACAGGGAATGTTGAATCCGAGGAATGCTAGAGGAATCAGAGAAATATCATATGATTGTTGAGATACTCGATAGGCGCTTATGATCCTTCCGATTGTAACCATAAACCACCTGGATGCTGGGATACAGCGTAGGGATACGGTGCCGTTCTGTCAGGAGAGGAAGCCGCTCACAGGAATACTGCCTTCAGTAAGATTCATGTTGTACGATATCAAGAGAGGCCACAAACACACCTTCACAGGCCGGCAACAGCAGCATCGTCACCGAAACTCGTCCTCGAAAAACCGTCGCCCAAGATGCATCCACCATAGCCATCCGCGGCTTGCCTCATTCGCTTGGGTCTCATGCGTCGCCTTGCCCTTGCATCCTTGAACTGATTCTTGGAAGGCGGATACTTGTCATAGTTGTGCTTCATGGCGTATGTTACTTGGGTGGGATGGAGTCGCATCAACTGGAATGAACCCGTTTCTTCTCTCCATGTCATTGATGCTTGAACACCTTCGTGTTGGGCGGTCCCACGAGGCAGCATTGCCTAGAACGTAGGTGAGTCAAAACAACCTTTATCACCCCAAGGTGCCTATTCTTACCTGTGCTGCTAATTTCCAAAGAGTCAACTTCCACGGCGTCCCAACAAGGGCCGATTTGTCAAGAAAACGCAAAAAACATCTTCCAATTTGACCACTCCGCACGTCGACGGGGGACACAAGCCATGTCTTGTTGCCGATGATTCGATTCGCATTAAGGTCGCTGTCTTTATGGGAAGAACGGAATTTGAGGTCGCCTGTTGCTGTTATGACATTCTTACAGCAAAACCACGAAACTGGCTTTGACGGGGAACGAGCATTCTCTAGAGCTTCCGCAGGACCCTCCTCCTCGGGATCATCAGGAATGACGATTCCTATAATGCCTCGGTTTCCTGCAGTTTCCAAATGAGCTCCGAGGGAGGGCCACTGTGGGTTATTGGGAACAGCTTGTTGTGATTTGAGATAGCGGTCTCGATGGGAAGGACAGAACCAAGACATGTGTACAGCATCGGGAGGACGGCCGCACGCATTGTGACTGAGAACCTCAAGATGAACGCATCTATCCACCGCCGGCAGACAACAAGCCACCTCTGGTGTTTGATTATATTTGGTGGCGGCGAAGGGCAACAGGTCTTTGGAGCCATAACTTCCCCAGTGTGCTACATCAAATGCGTACATTTGGGGCGTGTCCACTTCTTCTATCATGGAGATCGACCTTTCAGGATATCTGCTTTCCGGCAGTCTTGACTGGAACAACGTAAGCTTGAAATGACTTACACTCATTAGTTGATGTTTATACTCACACTTGTTCTCAGTGTTGCCGACTTGGACTGCGGCTCATTGAACAGGTTATCATTTATCTGCATACGTGGACCCAAGGGAGTTTCATCCGAAATTGCGCCGTTTTGAGAGGTCTAAGCATAAGACCTGCATTGGTAGATTGATGAAGGGCGAAAAGGCGCACACGCACTGGTTTCGCAAAAGAGACGTATGGTCTCCGCATCCCGTTCGCCAAGCCATTATCCGTCCTTTTCAACTCAACAACATTGAACTTCGCTGAGGAGAGCTGGGCAACCATTCCTTGTACAGTTACAGCTGGGACATGATGACCGATAATCCCTTGAAGTGGTAACTATAACATATGTGAGTTGACGACTTGAACTATGTCATCGCCTGTACTTACCTTCGTTCTTAACTCACACTTGCCCATAAGTTCATCTATTGTGGTCGTCGTTGTCGGACGAGCAGCGTCTAGAGTTACGGAAAGATGTTGGCCAGCATGGACAGCGCTGCTATTTTGCCTGGTGGAGGCAGGAACACTGGCGGTTGATAGACTGCTCGTTGGGGTAGTTCCGACATTGCGTGATAATGCAGATGGCGCAGCGACAGAACCGCTGATGGGAACTTGTTGAGTGTTGGAAGACAGCTTGACGAGATGTTGTGGGTGTAGGAACGGAGTATGGTCGATTTCGACGGAGAACAGACCAGTTAATGGAAAACAGTCTAGTTCAATGGAGAATGGTTGAGTTCAATGGAGAATGGTCGAGTTCAACAGGTGGAAGTAAATACTTATACCAATAGTGAGCTTGGTTCATACTTATAGCCGGTCGGCTATCACAGGATTACGTAATCAGCTACCATGCTCGAGATCAATTTGTTCCCGGTCTTCATACAGGCATACCCCTTGATTCAAGCGAAGTGTATGAATCGCACTTGTGTATCTTCTATTTCTTACGGGGAATCCAACATAGTGCGACAACCAGAATGTAACGGCGAGTGAAAATGCGAAGACAAGTGGAAAACGCGGTGATAGTGAAAAAAAACGCGATGGTGGTGAAACACGGCGACGTTGGTGGCAGCTGTATGTGGGGGAGCATTGCAAGCGAAATGAATCGTCTTGCTGCGGGGAAGTGCAAGACCATCCAGCCGGCTGCGGCAAAATAGCTATTTTAGTTATCGGCTACATGTGAATTGGTGCCAAACCCTAAATCCAACACGTTTAAAAAAAGAAGCCAAGAAAAAGAAAAGACGCTTATCGTTGATCATCCTATTCTGGTGGCATGTCGCATCCTGCCGGCGCCAAGGTGCATGACACACTTTGGAACGCCCGGACACCACGAAGATGGACTTTGCACCCATACTCTCCACTTGTCTAATCTTCCTCCACAAACTCCCGGTTAGCGTAGCAGTTAACTTGGTGATCCAGGTGATAAGCACAGTAATGGTAAGTGGGCTACGTGTTGCGCAATACATTTCAGCGGTGATGGCAATTGCCAACATCGCGGGAAGACGATGAACAGCAATGCTGTTAAGCTTGGCTTTCCCTCTCATGCAGCTGTAACCCATCTTGTTGCCATATCAGAATATTCACATAACCAATGGAATCATTCTCCTGATGGGTTTGGGTGGCGTTCGTGCGGTGAGCATTCTCAAGGAATTCCGTCCTGGGTGAGGCCATGCAACATTGGAACATGACAAAAAAATGTACTAAATATGTACTTGTCAAGAAATGGATTTATAAAACTGACTGTTGTGGATTAAAACAGGTGATCTTTGAATTTGGCAGTTGGAACGTCCTTCAAACAGGCTATTCTGGCTGCTCTAGTGTACAGTTGAGTGGATTTCGGGATGCATAAAAACCTGGGAAGCTAGAGTGAATAGAACGCTCCAGAATTCATTATGGGAGCGGATTGGTTCATGCCTTTGAGATGAACGGATATAACCTGTGCACTTTCACCCTAATCAATCGTTTTTATATAAATCTCCCCAGCATGTCGTCGGGAAATTTCACATATGGAGATGATAATTTTCTCCGGGTCACCCACCAAACCCGGCGACCCACTTTTGTACCCATTGAAAGGTCGAGGGCATGGTTAAGAAATCCAAGGTTTTCCCTGCTAGGGGCAGCCCGTGACTAGTCAGAAGTCGAACAACATCAGTCGAAAGGTTCTGCTGGTAATGACGATGACATGGTCGGATCCAATGCTTGGCTCTGACTTGGAAGCCGACTAGTGAGATGTCATATGATGATGTACTGAGTGTTATTCGGAGGAAGAACCCGACCCAAAGGGAAATCCACCACTGAACTGAAAAGTGACACGAGATAACCCTGACATCCGCCATCGGCAGAGAACAAGCAATATTTGGAGCTCGATTATCTTTCCTGATGAAGGGACGGGGAGTCTTTGAAACGGTATACTCCTACATATCCTACGTGAATGGGATTTATGGTGCTCAAAGCAAAGTTCAATTCGAGCACCTCATATCCATTCCTTCTATCATGTCATTTGATGCTCCGGGACACTCAACTCTATACAACTTGGACTGTGCATATGTGGGCTTTATCTGGTTACCTCTATTTTCAGTATTGCCAACTGCAATACGCACGCGAATCCTGTTTCGACCGAGACAAGATATAATATACCCCGTGCGATTCAAACATTGTCCACGGTGGCAGAGTTTTTTTATATAATACGAGATAAATTATTGTCGTAGCAATTACTGCCTCTGCTTCTTCCCATCGAGATGTAATCCCAACACGCGTCAATTTAGAAGATACGTTTAGATTAATAATACAGGTGACAAAGCTTTTGGAATGGTTTGTTGTGAGCTTATGACAACCAGACCCTTGTACATTCCTAAATGGGCTAAAGATCGACTTGCACACATGTGCAAAATTTGTATGCCTTCTTATATCCAGAGTATGATTTTCTCTGTACTGGAAACAAACGGCATAAATACCAACAGTTTTTAATCTGCGCAAGATTAGATGGATGATTTCTATTGGTTGGTCATTAACAGTGATCGGGGGGACTGGGTGTAGCCTTGTTGACCAGAAGCTCGGGCTTACTCTCCAGTGCTACAATTTTCAAACAAATACAAACCTTTCAACCTCAAACATCGATAGATCTTTTCGGTCTCATCAACTCCGTTGTGGTCCTTGTGAGGGTCAACGCCATGTGTCTGATATATGCTTACAGTTGTAAAACCTTTCAAAAGCATTCAAATTCATAGTCCATTTCTTGATTCTCTCTGACCATGGGCCATATAGTGAAACAAGGTCAGAGTTGTCGATGCAGAATAAAATTGTGGGAGGGGCTGTCCCCCTGACAAGCCGGCGTAGTCACGGTTCTTAGGCTTTTCCTCAATAGGTGGTCAATAACGCTCACGAAAAACTTAATATTCATTGCATCTGATCGGCGACAGACGTGTGTCCAGATCCATCGAATTCCTTTCAGTTTGTGATCTAAGTTTTTGGGCCGGAATATATCTGCTGGAACATAAGATGCTCTTCGTCCTTCAAATAGGCTTGTTGTAAGCCTGGTGGCTTATGACATACCGATTACATTATCACAGACGCGCATAGTATCATTTTTTAGTTAATCGTTTTACTTACCGTCATCATCGTGTATCGTACTCGCCGTTCTCGAGGAATACAGTTTGGTCCTATCAACATCTGGACCGATGCCAATGTAAGGCTGCATTAGACAGCAGCCTTTCACTTGTTCTTTCATGTTGTAATTCCCGGGCCTGGTTATAGTGATTGGGGCGGTGTTGTGTCATTTTGTGGATGTTCCAATGAACCTACGGGGAGCTGATAATACTCAATCAAGTAGCTAGTAAGATCTCAGGGTCAGTTCTGAATGGAAGGGCTATAGATAAATACTCACTCTTGACAGTAGTTAACCAAAGAGAATCCTTCAGACGTCTCCGTGCAACAGGGCCAAGGTGATTCCTGGATCCAGTCTGGTTCGGAAGAGAAAGATGCTCGGCATATTTTGGTAACCACAGGTTCTCCTGAACCTTTTATTTTGTACTCCTCAATGGTCTCAAACAAATATACTGTAGGTGGAGAGCGTTTTTGGCTGGCAACAGAGGGTGCCTCCGACATGCAAGACTCGTCCCGGAATGGTTCTACGAGGCTGTTTGGCATCGCCTTGAGAAATAATAAGTACAAAATGACAAAAATGGTACGTACTCGTCGTCAAGATACAATGCAAATGAACATTCCACATTTGCCAACGTTACTTCATGACAGACAAGTTATATCAATACGACGACTTATAAACATCAAGGAGGGTGTACCTAGTTGTAAGTCATAGGGAGATATCGATAGATTATGATCGTTGATAAATTGCATGACATATCGTGAGTAGAACTTCCATATATCCCTTGGGCTAATCCAAACATAACAATTCATCCAGTTCATGGCTGACGTCACAGGAGGATCTATGTAGGTGTACCTAATATGCCATCGGGGTCAGGCGTAAAGTGTATAGCTAAGATACTACAACGTACTTCTTATACACCGGTTGACCTTCAAAAGCGACTACCTCTGGTTCAGCAGGAGGCAGATTATTCCAGGCCTTGAATTCACAAAAGGGCGCGTCTGCGGGTCGAGACTTATAGGGAAACACCGAGTGAGGAGCTCGAGGAAGCTCTTGCAGAAAACTATGGATATTTCCCAGCACTTGGAATGTACCTACTTCCCCAGAAGATGACTTTGGCATGTATCCTATGTTACCCAGAGCAATGGGAACATCACTTTGGACAAGTGCCCTACAAGGTCCCAACCACTGATAGGCAAATAATGAAATGCCAACTTGTTCAATCGACATATGGCGATCATTATCAACGATCTCTTCTATGCTGGTAGTAGTATCTGACATCCAAAAAAGGGATCCGGCGAAGAATCCGCATACAATGTCGATGCCCGGCTGAGGTTTACTAGGATTCTTGTCAGCTTTGGATGTTTTGTTTGTGCTCTAGACCTACAAGTCAGTTACGATGTCAATCTGACTGTATCCAATCTCAGGGTCCAACTACAATGAGGTGGTCAGCATCCAATGCCCATATATAATGAAAATAGTAGACACCGCATCTGGTACTCCTTCGGTTAATTCCCCGCTGTATATAAGTGACCACTGTAATTTGCCATCTCGCATACGCACGTGGACTAGAGATGACGAGAACTAATCGAAGTTAGGGGTAGTATGGAATTTTGGGTAATAAGATTACCGGAGGAAGGGCACAGCGAATTCCTCGCTGGACTTGGAAATCGATCAGTTCCTACCCGTAAACTCAGTTCATATATGGAATTAATAGAACACGAGTTTAATCAACCTTAAAAGAATGTTTCTAATGAAAGATGCCGCCATCAGTCACGAATATCATGGCTTCTGTAACCTTACCATGCGATATATGCCTTCTATCGTCTCCATCGGGTAATATTTCAGGGTTCTAGTGAGCCAATCCTGAAAACGTTCCATATTTTCCTGTGGGCATTTATAGACATGAAAAGGGATGGTTTCCGTGGAAGAGCTGCAACCAATCAATTGAAGATTAGTGTGATTCCTGAGAAACAAAGATTAGTATTAGACGGATATAGAAACGATTTTGGTTACCATGAGGCCTTACTATAAGCGAGCATCTTGCGAAACTGCCAGTGTTCCCATCAGGCACTGGGTAGGGTTAGGTACGGCTGACTCACAGCCTTTTGCGCTCTCTCAGGACTTTGGTTCTTACCGTGTCCCTCGTAGACTTTGACTATCACAGCTTCGCCACTTGTGCATTGTGCTTCAAAGACCTTGATGGATACACCTAGATAATCAGGTGCTCTATCAGGAACAGGGGAATGATCCGGGCAAATGATCCGGGCAAGCCGTATGTCTGATCGTGTAAAAACTGAAAGCTAAATGTTGAAGTTATGTATACTTGGTCTCCGAGGGCTATATCATATATTCGGTCACATACGTCATTCCCAGCCAACTCATCTATCATAATATCTCTCCCCAGCCAGGCAAGTGATGAGTTGGATTTCATCAAGAAACGCATATCTGCAAGCAAATTGGTGGCCTCCGAGTTTCTCGACGTCACTGTGGCGAGGAGGTCGCTCACAACCAATGATGCATTGAGTCCAATTGCCACCTTCAAACGAAGTTTTAGTCAGCATTCTTATGGAGCATAATGCGCAACATATTACCGAAGTTGAAGATTCGATAATTCTCAATTGTTCGCTGAGATTGTCGACCTGCTGCTCACGAATGCGATGAAAGATCATCGTGACAACCGAGGAAGGGGTGTTAGACTGCTTCGCCACTTTTAACAGTCCATGCAAAAAGCTATATAAAAGGCCAATACGTTAGTCACGACGTCTCAGGGGATAGTGGCATGCATTGAGAATGCTCACCCCACGAACGCCACCCCGTATGCCTTTAACCCATCAGGAGGATGATTCCATTGGACATGTGAGTATTTTAATATGGTAACAAGATGAGTTGCAGCTGTATGAACAAGAAAGCTAAGCTTCGCAACATTGCTTTTCGTCGTCTTCTCGTGATGTTAACAATTGCATTGCCGCTGAAATGTATTGCGCAACACGTTGTAGCCACTTACCACTACTGTGTTTATCACCCGGATCATCAAGTTAACTGCTACGCTAACTTCTGGAGGTTGTGGAGGAAGATTAGACAACTGGTGGAGTATTGGTGCAAAGTCCATCTTCGTAAGTCAGGACACGGGAGTCTGGGGGTTCAGAGCAGAAGTAAGTCAGGCACCTTGGTCGGTTTTATGGTGCTGGCGAAATGTAGTGTGTCATGGAATTTGTAACAATAGAATGATGAACAATAAGCGTCTTTTTTTGTTGGCTTCTTTTTTTAAAACGTGTGGGTTTAGCGTTTGGCACCAATTCACATGTCGCGATGCCGAGGAGAATTGAAACCATTAAGTGAATGTGAAGGTGTGTGGAAATGAAGTCCTCTGTAAGCCTGGTCCCCCCGGCATACCACCAGACCTTTAGACGCGGACCGGTGAGTATTTGACGACCGGGTTTCAGCATGTATAGTTGGCATGTGGCAATACGAGCTACCGCCTATACAAGAGACCGGAACTCTCCACGAATTAGATCGGGTGATTTAACATCACGGTGCGTTGACGGGCCAACCTTGAATACCGACTAGTAAATAAGGATCTCGCGAAAGTAGTGTGTCTAGCCGTGTCTAGCCGAGCTAGCTAGCTCTCCTGGATGGTTCGAGCATAGACCACATACTTACTGATCTTCCCACTTTCCTGATGTCTTATTTATAAACCCCAACAATCATCCATTGAATTGTCATAAGAGTTAAAATTGGTAAGGGTTCCCAAGAGTTCGTTGGATTCTAAACCCGCGTCTATGAAAGTGCTGTGTTTGTGATGGACAGTGTGTTGAAATTTTGGCCGTTCGGTAATAATCTCAACATGACGCGATAACAACTACATACAGTACTCGAGAGCTTAGTCGGAAATACCCTGTGGGTTGCTGTTGTTGGTGATATTCGACTGGGGAAGGGATGTTGGAATTTGTGGTTCAGAACCCTAATAGTCCCTGTCTGTGACTCTGTCCAACATGTGGTCGTCTGAGTTTGGTTACTTCTGGTAACCAGTCTATGTCTGTGTCTGAGTGGTGGTCTATTCGTCCACTAGGGTCACTATTATGTGCCCCGATCCCCATCTATTCTATCCTTTTAATAAGGGACGCGAAGACGGAAACCTCGGTCTTTAAGAGTAATATCATTTCTAAATAAGGATGTGATGAAAGTGATAAGTGTGCACGAACCTAGAATCACCCCATTTCACCTTTCGCCTCGCTGAATGCCTGCTTCCTGCATGGTGTCGTTAATACCCTCAGGCTCTATCTCCTTCTTGCCATCCGAACCAGCTGCTGGGTCCAAGGCTGAGCGCTACCGTTGCGGTTGTCTGCAACGGGTGCGCGACCAGTTATCTTGAATACTAGAGTCAGCACCATGTCGAATCTAGTGTTCAGTATGTGACCATCGTATGCATTGGCACATGGAGGGAGCAGTCCTGTCTAGGTCTTTGTTCAGCTCCGTTGGGCTGGCGGTGGTCGGGTCTCGAGGTAAGTAATGGGGAGGATAATATACCCCATTGATAGGACATATGGGCCTGAAGATGGTGGCGTGGGGGAAGATGTCATTGTGAGTTAGAGGTAGGGCGGCTTGAACAATCCCATCCTACGCGTCCATTCTATCCCCAAGTCCTTCTTTTCCACCGCCACCATCTGCAAACCAATAGCCCTACCATGTGGATGGCTAGCTTCATTCCCAATGCGAACAGTGGATACTGTTCCTTCAAACACCAGTCTGGGAGGGCGGGGCAGCGCGATGTAATACCGACACTGGGGAGCACGTAGCACGGGTATACACTAAAACTCTGCCAAATACCGACAGATGGCTAGGTTAGTAATCGTAAGGCATGTTGCTGTATAAAGACTCACCGGCTCCTACGCTGAGGAAAGAGCGTTTCCACGATGTGTATCCCAGCACAGGTGGGAAATATGCAACGAGTTCGCTTTCTTCCCGGTGCAATTGATGAGCACAATAATTGCGCTAAACATTTTGGTCGCGAAGAGATATCATTTGCCAAAATTATGGCATATGGGCCATAGGTTTCCAGACATGAAAAGTGTCACTGGACTCAGACACCGCCATAACGATCCGCGTGCAGCGAGCGAGTGGTGTATCCTTTGGAGGGGCACATTATGCCGCCTAATGGCCTAGTTAAGGTGAAATTTGAGACTGAGTTACGGCTGGAATGTTGTGAGAATGAGCTTAAAGATCTCGTTCTTCATAGCGGTGTCGATATTGAGGAGTTGACCCTTGAAATGAGAGAGTGTTTTGAGATGTCCGAGAACATGAGTTGAATTGTCTCAAAAGAGTAGTTGAGGAAAAAAGGACATATACTCGCACATAGTGGGGAGATTTGTGACGAGCTAGATGTTTTAGTGGGAAATTTTATTTAGTATGGTGGTGGCGGGAACACTGGGATCATCAGCTATAGCAAAACATTGTCACAACTTCTTACGCTCAAACATCGATGGATCCCTTCGGTTCCATCGAACCCGTGGCGGTATTACCTCGACTGGTTCACGCTGGGAATGGTTTTCACCACAGATTCCCAAAACTGTCACAATTCCATTTTCCAATATCGATATTGTTTCATTGACTCGGCGAAAGCAGCCAGCATTGGTTTCAACATGAATCAGCCGACGTAAAATAAGAGCGATCCCAACATCGTATTAACTACCACGGGTTTAATGAAACCCAAGGGATCCATGGGTTGTTGAGTTTGGGATGCTGTGTAAGCCCTTGGAATCGCTATGGATGCTAGTGGTTTAGAGTGAGTGTGAGGGTAGCGGGAACAAAGCTGTAGCTGTGGGGGACCTTATAAATATATCAACGATCAACCAATGGGAGTTATCTTGTCGGGGTTGGAAAAAAAATTAACATGTACATACTTAATTTATGAAATATGACTTATTTCCAATCTGAAGCATGTTCTGAAAATACGGTCAGATAGCAATTATAACACCCCTACGCCGAATAGGCATTTAGCACGACAAAATAGACGTCGCCCGGGGAGAATTGCATGGCTAGTGACCAGCATTAGGGAATTCCTTTATTCCGGCACCGGTGTAGCCTTGCGCAGGCTCAGAGTTGGTGCCGGGCGGGAAGTTCATCCTGGAGGTCGGACACAGGCTGTGTGATCAAGTAGCACAGCAGAAGCCCCACCCAAAGACAGCGGCGATGGCAATGGCATGGCGTACTCGCCTGCCTCCGGGATCATCACCTTCAGGTGGCTTTGATTATGTAAACATAAAGTGACTTTACACCATGCGTTGTTGGTTGTACTTATATTCGTTGTTAGCGGCTAGCCGCCGAACAGGCTATCAGTCTATCAATGCAGAAATCCAAGGAGGTTTCGTTCGGAGTTGCGATACCTTGAGAGACCTAAAGGATCGTGACCTTCAATACTATCAATAGTAGGTCGATGAAACACGAAAAGACAACATCCATCTCTGTAAGACGTTTGACACGATATATGCGTGTTATACGTTGCGTTCTCCAAACTATTGTCTGTCTTTCTCCATTCAACAACGCCAATCTCCACTGAGCGCCAGGCATTCGTGTTGGAATATGAGGTATCATCTATTAGTATGACCTCATACCTTGTATTGTGACTGCTTAGGTTATCGCCGGTTCATGGACTTCCGTGATAGTATTATTAGTTTAGTGACGGAGTTCCGAGTTCCTTGTGAGCACAGACCCATGCACTAACCATGTAATATAGTATATAGTTAGCCCCAGTTGAGGAGTAGAAACCTCAACTGGAAGCCTAGTTATAGCATTGGTTTATTTCTACACCGCTCTATCTAAGTCGCATTCTCTGCCCTACATAGAGAGTCATTCAACTTGCTCCCGAGGCTTGCAGTTTACTCTAATAATTCGGGCCTTGTTGTAACGGTAGCGGACTTGGGTTAGGGCAGACTTGGCATCGGGGCCGCCGGGCCCGTCTGACCGTTGGTGTCTTAGACTACTAGAATTTTCCGATTAGTTTGTTTCACGGGTTTTTTACTTGTTGCAAGGGGCTCTACTGCTATTATCATAAATAGGTAGATCCCTTGTATGGTTACGATAGTCTCTTTCGAATAGGAACCTAGTCCTACTCATTACGTTCCCTTTTGCAAGAGCTCTCTGAGGGATTACGCTACTTTTTCATAGCGGAACCCTTACACTTGTGTAGTGGAGTCACGGTCAAGTTGATGTCCATCCAATGAAGCCCACCTTGTAACCCAGACCAACTATCTGAAGTCGATAACCTGATGAGCCAGCGTTACATACGACACGGAGAAACAGCAATGTTTCATCGTGGAAAATGATTACATATGATGCTCGGAAAAAAAATCTATAAATCGTCTATGTGAAAGTTAACTAGTCAGGTGGATCCCCGTTGGGATACTTGGGTGAATAATAGACTGGTTTGTCTGGCAAAGGAAAAGCAGATTCAATCTTGTCTAGGCGATGAGGGTATTTTGTTTTTTAAAAGGTGTAAGTTGCCACATGACTGCACGGGAATCTCCCCGATAACGTTACTTCTCTTTGAGCACATCACTAATACCAAAATCTATTGGGAGGTTGATCCACGGACCATAAAAACTTGAACATAGAAAAGATAAACTTGTCCTCCCAGCACATATAAGACACAATGTCCATCGGAGAAAGCAAACGCATTGCACAAAGCTCTTCCGCCTCTCGCTCTTCAATGGCATGCAAGAGGTCACCAGGTGTCAGGTCTTGTTTATGGCTTTCCATATGTTACTGAACGTTTTCAGAAAATAGAAAGCCGCCGCGCTGTTGGCAGACCTTTTCTTGACACCTCAAGAAGGAGTGATCGAGGCGGTCCAATTGTCGGTCAGACAGATAAACACTCCCATTTTCCTCAAGTTCAAATAAGTGAACTCTTAGCCAGTGTTGCATGGCTTCCCGTTCTCCGCACCGCACGGTCAGACACCCTCGGCAATTTCTGAAGGCCGTAATCCAGACGCCTGCCTTTGATCCAGGGTGACCTGGCTCGCAGAAATTCCTCCTACCATCACAGCACGGAACGGGAAGCCATGCAACACTGGTTAAGGGTTCACTTGTTGAACTTGGGGAAGATGGGACTGTTGATCTGTCTGACTGACAATTGAACCGCCTCAATCACAGGGAGGGAGAGGGGAATGGGATTGACAACGTGATCTTCAAAAGTAATAATATTTTAAAGTAAGTGTATGATAAAAATGATGAACGATGCTGCACGAACCTGGCACCACATCACTGGATCTGTCACGGCGCTGAACCTCTCCCTCGGCTCGGAGCTGTTGTAGGGCGGGAAGTTCGTCCTGGAGGTCCTTGGACGTAGACAGTGGCGGCAGCGGCAGCGGAGACGGAGATAGAGGCGGCGCAACCGCACTCTGGGGCGGTTCATGAGACAACCCTTCCGATATCTCGTGATGAAAGCTCGGATCTGGTGTAGGGCGTTGGAGTTTGGCCTGGAGGTCCTCGGACGCAGGCGGTGGCGGTGGCGGCAGCGGAGACAGAGACGGAGACGGAGACAGAGGAGACGCGACCGCACTCTGAGGCATTTCATGAGATAATTTTTCCGAGATTTCGTGATGAAACTCACCAGTGGCACAAACAGTGACGGTGCAGCGACCCTCTCCATCACCGGGAATGGATGTGAAAAGTATGTCGGCGCGGGCTGAGAAGTCTATATATTTTTATTAACAGAAATCAATTTTTATACGTTTCGGGAGAAAGCCTTATCAAAGCCACTTGTGAAGGCCGAAAGGTCCAAGGTAGGGTGTGTTTTGTGGGGAGTGCCACTAGCATGCCCTATATTGCTATGCCTTCTTCCAGTGAGATCCGTAGCAGCTTGCTCGGCTGAGAAATTGGTCGGTAATACAAACGCCGAGTTTTGGCATCGATTCCCGATCCTTTACTTTGCGGGAACATTAATAACACGGTAATGAACAGCTATGTAAAATTCCACTCACAAGTTCCTCCAAACTAGCCGGAAAAGTGTTTTTTTCCTTCCCATGCTTATCCACACAGCCTAATTAAAGGATATATGTGGGACACCGAGGGGAAAAAAAAATGATGCCACTATTTGTATATGATAAGATAAAGGATTTGCCTCCGCCTTTATATTCAACCATCGACCGTTCTTCACTTTTTTGTTAACGAGGATCGGTTTGCGTGAACTTCCCCATTACGGGGTTTGTGGTGGTCTGGCATGATCTTTTTTTATACAGAAGGTTAAATTCGGTTGTACATATTCTTCCAGCTTACCATTGGAAGACAGTTATGGCCCACGTGAGTCAGGACACGGGAGTCTGGGGGTTCAGAGCGGAAGTAAGTCATGTATCTGGGTTAGTTCTATGGCGCCGGCAAAGCGTAAAATGATTAGTGTACCATGCGGTTTGGTGGGTTGCCAGAGACACTCGACTTAATTAAGATGGTAGAAAGATCAACAAAACGTTTCCGTTTGTCCTTGACTTCCTTTTTTGAATCGTATGGCACGTGGGAAAACGGAGCGCTCGGGTTTGGCACCAATTCACATGTCGTGATGCTGAGGAAGAATTGAAACCATTAAGTCAATCTGAGGGTGTTTGAAAATAAAATCTTCTCATACCCCAAAGAAGGAACCGACTGAGAGATATGTCAATTTAGGTACTGGAAGCCCTGTTGGGTTATGGTGCACCATGAGAAGGAACCGAAAGGTCTTTGGCACGACAAAAAGTCAAGTAATAATGAAGCATCTTTTCAAACAGCAAACTTTGAAGTCCTGAAATTTTTGTACACCGACTCAGACTACAGTTCAAGTTGCATTTCAAGTTGGATCACATCTTGCTAGAATATATAAATATATGTTATACGTATAAACAACTGCCCGAATCCGGAGCACGAAGATAGTCGGAAGATGAGATGGAGGGGAGCGCGAGACTAATCGTGAGCATCCACTGATCATTGGGAACAGCGGGTGAGTCATTGGGAAAATCGTCAGCCGGACTCCTACTGAGTGAATTGCTTTGTTAAGTCGAAGTTGGATTAGGGGAAGAAACGCATGATAGTCGAGAATGTTTGTTGCCACTGTTTTGAAACCTCCCGTTATCAATGTCGTCGCCCATCCTATTTACCTTGCGAAGCACACTACTCTATCTCTTAATCTTCATTTCCATTACCTACAACGAACAGCAATATGATACGCTAGGCTATAATTACATGTTTCAAGACAGTAAGGGAAAGGTTGCACATAGCACGGACAGGTGAGGCAACAATCTTCAAAAATAGCGCGCATCTTGATCCAAAATATCATGGCTGTCGCATTTGTCAAGAAGCTCCGAATCGCCAAACTCGTCTAGGACGCTCTGCTAGTGGCGCCTCTGAGCGTCCCAATAATTTGATTCAGGGTGCAATCGTCACTTTACCATGTCTCTCCCTTAGCTCCAGCCAAAATCGGCAGAGTGATGGCGGATAAACCGGGATCATTTTTATGAGAGCTGATGTAAAGCGACAGAGCAGGGAATATCTCCGAATATCAGCTTCCCAATCATACTCTACACGGACAGACTAACTTATTGTATCTTGGTAAACGAAGAGAAATAGAATAGATTTCTATGCAAATTGATCCGAAAGGGATCTTTGTTTTCTGACCGTTGATAAAGGATTTTTATCGGATGCTTCAAGTCAGTCAACTTGAAATCGAGTGTTGGAGATATCGTCCATTCACTTGCCGAAGTTGAATCTAGAAGCGCATAAAGTCCATTGGCACAAATTTGACATCAAGAACGGTTATTCCAATGAACCACGCATTAATATTGAGGTCCGTTTGACACCTAACGAATGGAAACACATACCGGAGGGTTATCAGAAATATGATGAAATATGAATGTGGCGTAGCCCAGCACAATCGTAGTTTGAACGGTATTTGCTGTCAATAGATTCAGTTGATGTCTAGTGGAGGATGCAAGTTGGTACCTTTTCAAAATTCATTTTTGTTCATACAAATATTAATGAATAAACTGCATCGAAAACGGCTAAACATACAATGTCATACGCTCTTTGGTATCCAAAGTTACTTGACATATTTTCAGGGCTGTAGAGAACTGCCCCGAATCTGTCAACCAACAGGATTTGCCGAGTGCAAATGCAAGAGGTAGTAGTATCACTACCACGAGGACATTTTGGCTTGAGATGGGGCATGCTCTTGTGAAAGCGATCCTAAGCGTTTGGTTATTAGACTAGCAATAATGTGACTGAACCACCTACGATCATCATGCGGGCCGATCATAGGCAAGAATTCCAAAAAATTAGTGAAACGAATAAATGATGTGCATGAATGATCAAAGGAAAGTGGAAGAGGGGGAGAAATGGAGTTGGAGAAGGTTCGGAAAGAAAAAGAGGCAGAGGAGGCCCAGTTATGGGAGAAAAGAGAGGGTGAGGTATGTAGAAAACTATTAGTTTCTGATAACAGTTTCCAAAAGTGCAAGGCAGTTTGTCACGGCGTTGCTCTGAGTTAAGCCACAAAGCCACAAGACATCTCCACCAGCCTCATATATAGACTCAGGACCGTGAAGAGGTGCTAAACTCAGGGCCGTGAAAAGAAGCTGAACTCAGGGCCGTGAAGAGAAGCAAAACTCAGGACCGTGAAGAGAAGCAGTGGATATCGTGTACGAACAGCCCCACATCAGACTCCAGCTCACAGACGTAAACGGCAAATATTGTGCTCGTGCCTGCAAGGCAGTCACCGGTATTTCTGGAGATAATTTTATGCTTTCATGATTCGATTAAACTGACAATGGCCAGGTCATACGACCGATGCAGACTCAGCTGCGAGCGATCATTGTTCCGTTGACATCAACGATTTTTCATCATATTCGCATTTCAAGGTAAACCAGGTAGAAGAATCAACCACGTTGTGAACTGGCAAATTATCGTGCTGAAGGGGAGATACGGTACAGAACGCCACGGGCCGGTGTTTGGAGGGACAGGCCTGAGACACCAAACCCATTCCCTCAAGCATAGTGACCTTCACACGAAGGCAGAGCAAGAATGATGTGCCCGGCTTACGCGGGTGACTGGACTCCGGGGCGTCTGTGAGCCTGGCGCCCCAGGCATACCGGTGGATCCTATTTTCCCGCGGGTACTGCCGGTTGCACAGATTGGGAAATACATTGGCGCCGGGACTCTCAACGAATTAGATGGCGGCGTGATTTGACATCAAGATGTATGATAGAGTGTTGGGGGGCCCCACCTTCAACAAGGACCTATATGGATAACCGCGGAACGCATTCCTTGGGGGCACGGTGAAGTCTTGCATCATTTTTTCCTTCAAATATATAAGATTCGATTCGGAACATAATTTCAAATGGCAGTACTCCCTAGCGTTTCTGAGTTGCCCCAGGCAAATGGATAAAAGTTACCTCTCCATCTCAAAGAAAAAGATATCATTATGATCGTGATAAATTACCAGTATCCGTTAGGAGTTCATTATAAAATGAGTCTTCTGCGCAACTACATAGTACTAGCATACGTCAGACAACATAATTCCCCGTCTATGACTGATCGTGATTTCGTTCCCAAATTTATTAGCCTACTCGCGTGAATACTAACCAAACAATGGCCAGTCCGGACCGATTTCCGATGGAATGACATAATGATGAAAGCGCTAACGTCTGTACCATTTGGGGGAGGATTCACGAAATAGAAGCTCGGAATGGTTTGTCGCTGTTTGTTCCATCGTACTCAGTGGGGAGCACAGACCCGCGCAGTACTGACGGGGAGGCTATTAACATGATTATGTAATGCATAGGTTCCACAGATGAGCATTCAGGACAGAATAGGATGATTGCATGATTATATATAAGAGGGCACTCGCCCACTCAGCCACGCTTACTCCTCCACCCCACAGTAACTCGTCAATCTGTCTTCCGACGCCCAGCAAGGTTCTACCAGCGGTTACACGCCGTCATTATCGTCACAGAATGCCAGAAACGCCTCAACGAACAACCCGTCGACTGCCAGTGCTTCTGCCTCTACCCCCCAAACCAGGGGGGTCATCCATGCTGGTCGGAGGGCTCCTGCAGTGTCGTCAGGGCGGGGGAGTAACGCTACTCGGGCCATCCGGACGACCTAAGCCCATGGTGGGGGTGCGGAGGTGCTCGAGTCGAGAAAAGAGCGTGTGGTATATGCGCCAAAGTCATCCCCAGCCGTCATTCTACTGACCATGACATCACGTTTAGGATGTCCTGGGTGCTCGCGATGCTACTCGTTCCATTCGTCATCGCATATCAAGGACTGGCCGCTACCGTGAGAGATCATCTTCCCGTGGCTCTAGACATTGTTCGTTCGGGACCACAGACGACAATACATGAACCTATGGTTACATGTGTGTTGAGAACAAAGGTACTTATGTACAGGTGATGGCAAGTTCAAAGTAAGTTAACTCACGGATGTTATAGTTGTTGCCTCATGAGGTTATTGGTCACCATGGCTTAACTACACAAGGCCCGAATGCCTGGCGCTCAGTGGGGGTTGGCGTTGTTGAATTGAGAAAAATAGACAATAGTTTGGAGAACGCAACGTGGATAACACGCATATATCATGTCAAACGCCTTACAGAGGTCGATGTCGTCTTTTCTTGTTTCATCGGCCTACTATTGAAGGCCACGATCCTTCAGGTCTCTCAAGGTATCGCAATTCCGAACGAAACCTCCTTGGATTTCTGCATTGAGACGACTGATGACCTGTTCGACGGGCTGCCGCTAACAACGAATGTAAGTACAACTAACAACGCATGGTGTAAAGTCGCTTTTTGCTTACTTAGTCAAAGCCGCCTGAAGGTGATGACTCTGGAGAACCTATAGCGCACAGCGGGGCTTACAACTTCGAAAACACCCTGCTCTCTGACGCGAAGTATAATCAAACTCGAAAGGCTTCTTCTTGTCCAGAGACGGCGGATGAACGGACCCATCTTGAGCATTCCTGTTACAATGCATCCGACCATGTTCCCGATGTCGTGGATACCGCACCAGAAAGCACGGTACACATGCCCCGGTTCTGTTCTTCCCATCAAACCCGGCATCTCAAACCACAACGACCCGTCACCAACACGCTTTGGCGTTCCCTCGGCGCTTATGTGCAAAGGCCCGGGATTCAAGGCCCTGTCGGAATGGTCATGCCTGATACGCCCGAGGAAGATGGCACAACGGGAACTCAAGAAGTCTCTCGTTCCCTTCCGAGGTCAGACTGGCAGCTTCATTTTGAGAACGTCGTCGCTATGGTAGCACCAACCACGCTACATATTCCCACAGACAACTCGGAGGTCTATTCTTCCCATCTGTACGGTGACCTTCAAACGCATCGGATCATGGCCAGTAGATTTTGGTCTGTATACTCGGTCCCTGTGCAAAATGGCAGAGTACGAGGATGGTTTGTTGGTTCCCTTGATAAATCAGTTCAAGTCGGGTGCAGGTTGAAGATGCTTCTTTGGGAGTTTGCAGAAGCAGATGGAGAGGTAGGTATAGGCTCTTTGGGGTGATAGAAATAATTTTAACTCACTTATATCATTATATTATATCCAATGCCGTCTTATAGGGCAGCTCGATGGAAGGTCAAGGATCAATTGCAAACATGAAAGACACCGGTCCATTCAAAGCGACGCAAAGTCCATCCCCGAAGTATACGATGGAGCCTCTACGACAATTGTCAGGACAAGGAATTGGATCAGAGATGACGTGATTGGGGAGACTAATAATTCACAAGCGCTCATCGAGTTGAGCGCTCTAAACCGATCGATAGGACGGCAATTGTAACCTTTTAATTTGAATAAGTGCATGGCGTTCGAAGTATCACAAGTAACTTTTGATTTAGAGCACATCGAGCGCGATGTTTGTGATGGACAGTGCTAGTAGCCTGTCGCGTCGACTAGCAATATCAGTGTCCCGAATTTGAGAGGGAAAATGGGGAGAAGAATGTGCCAACAATCATAACTCCTGGACTTTCACCGTTCAAAGTTAAAACGTGGTAGAAGTGGTGAGTGTTGGACAACACCATGGAAATTTTATTGCTATATTTGGACGAACAAGACATGCAGGGTTGAAATAACAAAGGAACCACTCGTTACCCAGACATTTTCTCCGCCAGTAGCAGTTCCACAAATACAACCATTGTGTGTTTCTTTTATGCCCGATTGATCGACGAATTCGCTTGCGGCTGCACGACGGTTGGGCAAAAAAAACTGCGCCCGGCGTCTGAGTTGTGAGCACCGGCCGTATGGATATTTCGAGGCTGAAAGTACACCGGAAATGCGTGTTTTTGTTTAAAAAAAAGGGGGGGGGGGAGGGAAGCGGAAAATACACCAATATACACTGAATGCTCTGTCTGGCAAGAGGTTGCGAGCCAAACATCTTTGATAAAAGCATACCTGACGGGGTCTGACGGAGTACTTGCCGGGAGCCAGGAGCCTAAAGGAACCCATGTGGTACTTAAGTGCTTACCACTCTGAGATGGAATGAGACGGTGACGGGGCGTGTACACGAGCTGGGAAGCTTGAGAAGTACTCATTGGTCAAACCCCTGCCAGAATTAGACAGAAATCGGATACGAATATTCAATATGTGACCATCATATGCATTGGCACATGGAAGGAGCAGTCCTGTCTAGGTCATTGTTCTTGGGGTCAATGCCTAGGGGCTAAGTATAAACGAGAGTTCGTGACAGTGAGTCGAGGGACCAACAACTCACACTTTTATCGTCTGCAGGGAATTAATATCCGTTCTGACTGGTATATAAGGATGTGAACGATTTGAACTGTCGTTGTCCTGGAATAACCTCTGGTCTGTAACAATAAGTGTTGTTAGAGACAGTGATATAAAGAAATAATACTGTACATACACCAGTCATTACAGATTAATCCATCGTTATTCTTTTCACGATACTCCATGGATCCAGGACGTCTGGGAGAAAGCGGTCAGCAAGCTTCATAATCAACAAAGTGTGTTGGAAGAGTGGAATCAGGGCTTACATTTGCACATCCAGTGGCACATCCTCATCGTGGCCCATACCGCCTCGCAACTCAGCATCATAAACTATCTGACTCACTGACGTCTTATGCACCAAGCTGTGCAATGCAGGTTAACGACGTAGCTGGGAGTTGTGATGGAAGGGATGGGCTTACTATATCCTTAAAGACGAAAATTAAGCCTTCAGAGCCCCACCTCAAAATAAGAAAGGGACGAAATAAGATGCACACATTAAAAAAGAAGAAAGCAAGATAGACAGACAGACAGGGAGAAAGAGAGAAAGAAGAAGAGAAGAGAAGAGAAAGCTGAGAGGGATAGGGAACTACTTTATTTCCGCCTCCTCCCACCCTTTTTTGTTACCGGCACCGGTGTACCGTTGCGCAGGCTCGGAGCTGGTGTAGGGCGGGGGAGTTCGTCCTGGAGGTTCTCGGATGTAGGCGGTGGCGAAGAAGGCGTAGCAATATGAGGCATGCTAGTGGCACTGCCCAAAAAACACGCCCTACCTTGGACCTTTCGGCCTTGGTAAGTGACTTTGATAAGTTCCCGATGTCGGGGGTACCGTACCAGAAAGCACGGTACACATGCCCTGGTTCTATTCTTTTCATCAAGCCGGGAATCTCAAACTAATAGCAACTTTAAGTCTCAGCAATATGCGATTCGCTATATATACGTTACCTAATAGCAACTTTAAGCTACAAATACATATGAGTTTGTTTGTTTTTGTAAATGATAACACCTAAGTACTTACTCTCAGCAATATGCGATTCGCTGAGAGTTCCACCTTACTATACTACACGTATATAACAATACATTTTAAGAGGAGATTCAAACCGAAGTTAATTATGTCATTTTGAGACATACACTGTCTCATTTTTCCGTTTGCGCATTCTTCAAGGCTCGATTACCTAACACTCCTCCTCGAGTCTTGAAGAATTAAGACCTAGACGTTGTGTGTGATAAAGATGTGTGGCTGGGGAAAGTGTTTTTGTCAATATATCCGCAATCATTTCCTTGGTTGACCGATATATGAGTTGAATAGTGCCGTTTTGGATTAAATGCCGAATAAAATGATATTTAACCTCAATGTGTTTGATCCTTCGCAAGGTACATTGGTTATTCGCGAAAGCTATTGTGCCTTGGTTGTCTTCAAATATTGCCGTCGGTTCTTCGTATATTATGTCGAGTTCTTCCAAAAAATGACGCGTCCACATGACTTCCCGAGCCGCTTCCGAAAGCGCTATGTATTCCGCTTCTGTAGACGAAAGTGCTACCGTCGTTTGCTTTTTCGAAGACCATGATATCGGCCCTGAACCTAAAAATAACACATAACCGCTTGTGGATCGCCGATCCTCGGTGTCACCAGCGAAGTCGGCGTCTGAGTACGCGTGCAAACATAACGCATTTCCTCCGAGTTTCAGTTCAAAATTTCGGGTTGTGTATAAGTATTGAAGAATGCGTTTCGCTAAGTTCCAATGGGTTTGTGCTGGGTTTGATGAATACTGAGATAACTTGTTTACAGAATACGCAATATCAGGTCGCGTTACAATTGCTGTAAACATAAGGCTGCCGATTAGTTCGCGATACGGTAACTTCATAGTATCTTGGCGTTCTTCATCGGTTTCTGGACGCGTTATTGAAGAAAAATCGATCCCAAGGGGAATGGGAGTGTGCGTGGGTCTTGTATTTTGTACGTTGAATTTCTTCGCTATGCTCTCAATATAATCCGTTTGCGATAGAAATATTGATTTGGATTCTTCGTCACGTCGTATATTCGTTCCAAGAATCCAATGCGCATCCCCTTCGCTAGATATTCCGAATCTTTCGTCGATCGCCTTTTCTAATTCGCGAAGTCGGCTTTCGTCTCCCACACTTGTAGCATCATCCACCCAAAACGCTACAACAGCCCAACTTCCATCTTCCCACGTCTTGAAAAAAACGGCGCTATCGAAGTCGGAACAAATCCATGCGAGTTCGTTGACCATAAAGTTGTACAACGTTTTTCTCCACTCGTTCCCGCCTTGTTTTGTTCCATACAGCGCCTTCAATAACGGCAGCGCTAAGTGCTCCTTTCCTGGCTGTTCAAACCCTTCTGGTTGCTGTACCCACACTCTTTCCTTCATTATCCCGTGGAGATATGCCGATTTAACGTCAAATTGCCGTATCGGCATATTTTTGATCGCGCCCAGAGCCAGTAGAATTCGAAAGGATTCCCACTTCATTACAGGTGCGTATGTTTCGTTGAAGTGTAATCCAGGAATTTGGCTAAACCCTTTTACGACTATGCGTACCTTCCTTTTTACTAGCTTGCCATTCTTATAGGATCCACGACACACTGTTCCCGTTTTCAAGATACGCGTTCCTTGCGGCGGCTCTTCTGGGGGACCAAATACCTCGTGATCAATCATATTCTTCCACTCTTTTTGTCGTGCCTCTTCCCAAGCTTTACCTTCCTCTCCAGGCATTCGCAACGCCTCTTCGATTGTTGGATCTTTTCCCATTGCGGAGTACATTACCGGTTCGTCAGCCGTTTCTAATGTTGCACTACTGATAGTTCCGCGTAGCTTTCCCGACCTCGTTTTGCCTTGTGGATAATCAGGTACGTTGGACACCAAACGAGATTCCTTAATTGGTTCGCTGACTTCTGTTTCATCCGTCTGTCTGGGCCGCGGAGGGATACGGATTGTCAGTTTTGGTTGAGAAGGTAGTTGACTTAACGTTGTTGGTTGCGAAGGTATGTTCCTATCTCCTATTTTCTTAAATTGACCTTCGTCTTCATAAGGAACCGGAGTCGGCAATATCATAACGTCTTCATGAAACACAACATCTCGTACTTTTTCAATACGACTCGATCCTGGAAACCACACCAAATATCCTGTCGAATATGGTTCGTACCCAACCATAAATCCTCGTTTCGAGCGCGAATCCCATTTTTGTCTCCTTTGTTTAGGTACCGCTACACTTACTGGGCTCCCGAATATGCGCAAATGTGATAAATCAGGTTTTTCTCCAGTAATCATTTCGATCGGAGTATGACCATTGTTTGCGCGTGCAGGGCAACGGTTCCTAAGGTATGCCATTGTTTTTACTGCGACGGACCAGAGAGACTTAGGCAATTGAGATGTATAGAGCATGGACCTGGATTCATCAATAATCGAATACTTCAATGCATAGAGCATAGAACGCGCTCCCTCCGTTCTGGTACATATGTTTCTTTCCGCAACTCCATTTTGTTGTGGCGTATATGGGACTGATGTGAATAATGACATCCCTTTCGAAGCTAGATAATTCTTGAAGTCAGCATTAATAAACTCGGTTCCATTATCCACCATGACGCCTTGAATCTTTGCGTCGAATAATGTTTCGAGACGAGACACATAGGTTCGTATTTTCATTATAGCTTCGAATTTGCTTGATAGCGTATCCACCCAAATAGCACGTGAGTAATCATCAACGATGATGATAAAATATCGCTTTTTATCGAAACTTAACGTTTCCATAGGTCCCGCAAGATCCATATGGAGAAGTTCACCTATTTTCGTGGCTCGAGATCGTCCCGATTTAAAAGGCCACTTATGTTGCTTTCCCTCAAGACAAGCGATACAATCTCCATCCAATTGGACAACATTTTCGTCAATTGATATTCCTGAAGCGAAACGGCGTGCAAGGTCTTTTACTGCGGAAATATTCAAATGACCTAGGCGTTGATGCCATGTCATTATATCGCATTTAGATTCCATTGAGTAGGCCATTGGTACGTCCTCTAATCGATCCTGCAATTCTTCGTCTGACGATCTTGTATATTGACATATATCAGGCGTCGCGGGGATTATATTCAATTGGAATGGGTAAACATTGCCCCTTTCTTTCGCCTCGATGATAGTACGGCCTGATGGATCAATAACGGTAGAGCCATTTTTGTTTATCATAACCCGATAATTGTCCTTGAAGAATTGCGCAGGATTTAAAAGTCGAACCTTTACTTCCGGCGTCCACTCTACATTAGGAATTTCACCTATAAACTCCGGCCCAAATTGCGATACCTTAAATCGCAATGTTCCAATACCTTGGGCGTAAATATACGCTCCGTTCGCAGTGCGAATTCCTCTTGGAGTTTTATATGCCAAAAAGTCATGTAAGTCTTGCATATTAGATACGTAATGGCCTGATGCTGCCGAATCTAGGAAGTATTGCTGTTCAGAAATTTCCTTGCCCATGAAGAAGGTGGGCTCGACCGCGGTAAACATTCCTCGTGCTGATACTGAAGGGGCTGATGGATTTTTTGATGATTCGGGTAATCTTTTATCGGACCTGCCCTGATTATCGCCATATTGGGGATTAGGGCGAATTTCTCCTGGACGATGAAAACGACTTCTCCTCTTAGGGCAATCTCTCGCCCAATGGGAAAAATCTCCGCATTCGAAACAACCCGTAGACGGAGGGTTATTCGGTCCGCTATATGAACCACGTCCAGGTGGCATACCACGCATGATGCCACCGCGTCCGCGTTGGCCCCTTCTAAATCGACTTGTACCTCTATGTGGATTTGTACTTTGGGCACGGAATGCCGATCCTTCCGCATAGCCGGGACGAATTTCTTTCCTAATTTCGACTTGACGCAATTTATTGACGACCTCTTCAACAGTGTCAATGTCGTAGTCGATGGTCGTGGACATAATATCAAAATCTTCGGGCAAGGTGCTCATAAATAGGCTGAGATAATCGGCATTCGATATAACATGGCCAGCTTCCAACAGCTTAAGCCTGATTGCATCCATCCGCGATTTATACTCAATAATTCCTGTTCCATCGTAACGCATTCGGACCAGCTCCGAAAGCAAAGTTGCTCGGCTATTGGCCAAACGCGTTCCGTACGTAGTTTTCAACGTTTCCCATGCACTCTTTGGATCGTTGTTCACCATTATAGCCACTCTAGGCTCATCTTCGACGCGCAACATTATTTCACTGTAGGCCCTCTTTTTCCGAAGCTCCCAGGCTTCTTCAATCTCAAGTTCTTCTTTCGTAGGGACTTTTGCATCTGCGCGTACCGGATCCACCAGTTCTCCCGTCACGACCTTCCATTGGTCCAATGACTCGAGTACGGTCTTCATACTCGCACTCCAAGTGAAATAATTATCCTTTTGTAATTTGGGGAAAACCTGGTAAGCACTCCCAGTGCTTATTTCATAATCTTTGATTTTGTCCAGAGTGCTCATCATCGCAAATTCGAACAGGATTTGTTAATTTGAATATAATTAATATATAAGGCCGGGGCCCATAACCTAATAGCAACTTTAAGTCTCAGCAATATGCGATTCGCTATATATACGTTACCTAATAGCAACTTTAAGCTACAAATACATATGAGTTTGTTTGTTTTTGTAAATGATAACACCTAAGTACTTACTCTCAGCAATATGCGATTCGCTGAGAGTTCCACCTTACTATACTACACGTATATAACAATACATTTTAAGAGGAGATTCAAACCGAAGTTAATTATGTCATTTTGAGACATACACTGTCTCATTTTTCCGTTTGCGCATTCTTCAAGGCTCGATTACCTAACACAAACCACAACAACCCGTCACCAACACGCTTTGGCGTTCCCTCGGCGCTTATGTGCAAATGGCTTCTAGGTCCTGTCGGAATGGTCATGCCTGAGGAAGATGGTACAACGGGAACTCAAGATGGCGAGGTCATATTGGCAGCTTCGTTTTGATAACTTCATCGCTATGGTAGCACCAACCACGCTACATATTCCAATAGACAACTTGGAGGTCTATTCTCCCCATCTGTACGGTGACCTTCAAACGAATCGGATCATCCCCAGTAGATTGTGGTCTGTATACTCGGTCCATGTGAAAAATAGTAGAGTACGAGGATGGTTTGTTGGTTACCAGTTCAAGTCGGGTGGAGGTTGAAGATACTTCTTTGGGAGTTTGCAGAAGCAGTTGGAGAGGTAGGTATAAGCAATTTGGGGTGATAGAAATAATTTCAACTCACTTGTATCATTATATTATATCCAATGCCATCTTATAGGGCAGCTCGATGGAAGCAACAGTATATTCTGATTTCACACTTGCATTTTCTGTTAATTATGCCTCTGAGGAAAAAAGATGAAGTGGTGAAGCAGAATCTTCCACTCACAAGTCTCCATTCCTGTATACAGCCTGAGCTACTTCGAAAACCCCACATCCAGAACCCTCTGAAGAATCCCACTTTGTGGAAATTACTGGCAATGCTGAAGAAGTTACTGAGGCCACTGAACCCGAAGCACCTGAAGAGGTTCTTTTTCCTTGGTATTGGTCTTAAGGAAATCGCTAAGGGATCCTAAGTTACCTGAGAACAATTCCCATGTCTTCTCAGGATTGAAATCCCATTTTTGTTTTGCAGACTTCTTAGGACCACTAGCCTGAGGTAAGGACTGGTCGCTATCCTCGAGTTTGGGTCCTGGAGCTGATTGATTGTTAACCTCAGTGGCTTCAGTAACTTCTTCAGCATTGCCAGTAATTTCCACAAAGTGGGATTCTTCAGAGGGTTCTGGATGTGGGGTTTTCGAAGTAGCTCAGGCTGTATACAGGAATGGAGACTTGTGAGTGGAAGATTCTGCTTCACCACTTCATCTTTTTTCCTCAGAGGCATAATTAACAGAAAATGCAAGTGTGAAATCAGAATATACTGTTAAGAACTGAAAACTGACTAATGTCAGTAGGCCAATGGGGACCGATTGGAAGGATTTGGCTTCAGCTTATATGCTGCACCCTCACAAATAACCATCAGGTGTCCTTAAATTTTGGACGGGCAAAGACTAGTCCTAATGAGTACCTCTTGGTGAGTTACCAATTGGGACCAAAGGATAAGTCGAGTGTCGGGCCAAGGGGTTGGGGACTGAGAGTGGGTGAGTGCATGTGAAGGCGGAGAGTGGGATACTTAGAATAAGACTTCTAAAGATGTATGCGGGTGTTCTGAGTTGATATTCTGATTGCCTAGTAACTACAACTACAGTGGGTTCATATATGTACAAGTATTTGGCATCTAGAAAATACTAACTAAGGGAAGAGCAGAAACATTATTTGACAAATAAACTTAACTAGGAACGGGAAGGTTACAATAAGTTTGGAAGCCATGATTAACTGAGAGCGGAATTACGAGAAAAGGAAATAGTCTGAGGGTTACAAGTATATATAGGCATATGTGAAACATAGAGTAGAGTGGATCATCATAATAAAAAGGGGACATATCAGAGTATAACCAGATAGTACGAGTATATTTTGACAGGGGGGCATAAACGGGGTTTGATCACCGTGAAAGCATACATCAGCATCGGAAGACCGGTTTCTGATGTGATGACTTGATCGATAACTTGAAACACCAATAGATGGCAATAACCTCGGGGACTGTCGGGTTGCGACACGGTTGTAACAATAACTAGCCATCAAGTTCACTTCCATTCCTTACTTCATAGAAATTGATAGATCTTTTAAACAAGTCTTTATAATTCAATAATTATGGAAGCAACAAGTAAATATCACGAAATATTGAATTCACCAGTAACCTGAATGATGCATCCAACCTTGTGCTTTGTCTGCTGTTATTGTTCCCAATGCAGCATAAAGGTGGGTATGAATTGCTACTTGGTTGTCAGACTGTAAGACAGTACGAAATGAGTCACCATGATGATGTAGATAAGACTTGACATATGTAAAGGCCTCCTCAATTGGATTGAGGTCAGGTGAGTGTGGTGGTAAATAATATAGAATCACACACTAAGCAGACAATAAGTAAAACATAACATAGATGATAAGATTGGCTCACTGTTCTTCACATAAATATCTAACTTCATCAACATGATGGATTGTGCAGTTATCCATCACTAAGACATTGCATGGCTCTGGCCAAGAGTTCATGAAGGAGATATTGAATATAGGATACAAAGGAGGCTCCATCATAAGATCCAGCTTTGATATCACAGTAGATGATTCCGTCACTACATAGAGCTGGCAATAAGGAATACCTACATATACCGAACAATTAGATATAGTTATATTAAGTCAGAATGTCCAACATACCCTTTACCCCACTGAAATTTAGCTGATATAAATGCTCTCTGACCCCTTGGGGTCCACCCATATAGACGGTAAGTTGTCTGAATATCAAGTCGGCTCTCATCAATGAAAACCAGCCGCTCAGGTGATTCAGCCCCAATGTTGAAGTGATAGTGGGAGTGTGCATGTTCATTGCATTCAGCAGCAGTCTTAGATACCTTAAATAAAGATAAGAGAGGAGATGAAAATAACTTCAAAGATATTACTCACCCTTTTGTGGCTCAATCCTAGCTCCGACAGTGTGTTCCAAATGGTAGATAATCCAATAATGATTCCATGGTGTGCTTTGAGACTATCTTGAAGCTCATCCAAAAATATATCTGGATTCCTTTCTGTGAGACTATAAAGGAACTGGAAAGATATTGGTGAGAAAATGAAAAGGCTCTTAAAATACAGAGAACTCACTTGAATTCTAGTGTCTGTCATTATCCTTCATTTTCTAGTCTTTTTAATTTGACTAGGAGGCATTACCTCCCCAGTTTCTCGCCAAAGCTTCAGAGTGCGTTCAATGACTTGTGGTGGAATACCAAGCTCATGGTGGATGAATTCAGTTGTTCATTCTCAGATGATCTTCATGCGTATAATACATTTTAATAGCTCTTCAGTATATCTATGGCATTGTCTCATATGTTCAGGGATGTTTTGAGGCATGTTAGTAAAACAATGACAAAAGAAAAGCCAGCATAATGCAGAACAAATGCAAAACTATTGTGTGACATATCACTTACTTACTTTCTGAGCATCGCTGGGTGCTGACTATGATGTTTCCTGAACATTTACCACTTATAGACTAATACCCCCATATATTATTGTTACTTAAAATATATTATGTAAATTTTAATCCTCAAAAATAGGCTGGGAATTACTGGTTTAGCACTGTGCATGTATTCTGGTACAATAATTGCCATTCCACCATACGGAGGGCTATCCTTTCATGTAAGTAGCTTATAAATTATTATATATAGTATATCTAATAGTTACAATGTATTTTTATTTTTTAACGGCCTATTATGAACCTAATTATGGTACTTTCCTTCTCAAAACCGAAGATTGAATGCATGATATTCTACCAATTTCTTATTGCCTAAATATAAGCATATATATATTATAAATAATTGTGCAATGTTTTGTGAGTTTAGGTGCCTTTGTTGTGAAGATATATGGCTTTCTTTTCTGCGTGAATTCTACTATGCGCTCAAATCTGATTCCGCCTTACGTAATTGAAACGGCTGTAATTATCAACCAATAGAAATTATCCATCTAATATTGCCCATATTAGAAAAAAACCGTTGGCCTTTATGCCGGTCGTTTCCAGTACAGAGAAAATAATTTTCTGGAGATAATAAGGCTTACAAATGTTGTACATGGAGGGATGGATGTACATGGGTCTGTAACAAGCACGCCTGATCGTCCTCCGTTGATGAGACGCATTGAGTGACGTAGCATTAATATAAATCAACCTGTGACCATATCGTATTTTGGTCGTATCAGAACACGAAGAACTAACTGAGTTGGGTAAATGAGATGTAGTGACTAGAGACTACCTTATCAGTGGCGGATGTGAAGTTAATTGAAAGCACAGGCTCAACGCATCTCCCCGTATCGGTACAAGGAGTTCGACACGAATGAATGCCATGTGTGACCACCCAGATCTCGGTGAATTTGACGTGAAGTGAAATATTGACGATGCGTACATTGAAATATTTAGTTCTTCCGATGTTGTCCCGAGCTCCTTTACTTTGAGAGAATGTATTATACTAATGGAATTTAACGGTGTCCCTCAAAGAATAGTTCCATCATGTGAGCAACATTTTCTTCGGTCTATTGATCTTTTCTGAAAATATACGAAAGAGAGGGAGGGAATAAGCCGGATATATTTTTTTCATTGGTTCAGTACGCATATTTCTCATTCTTGCTCACATTGCCACCGCCACCCACACCAACCTTCGTCATGTATTATACTAATGGAATTTAACGGTGTTTCTCAAAGAATAGTTCCATCATGTGAGAAACATTTTCTTCGGTCTATTTACCTTTTCTTAAAAGATACGAAAGAGAGGGAGGGAAGAAGCCGGAAAGCCTCGGACGAAAACGGAAGTACGTCTCCCTTTGTTCCACAAAACTCAATTAACCCTCGTTAGCTTTCACATGAATATACACCATTGTATGGCCTGGTACTGAGGCCGTCAAGGAGATAAACAATCACAGAATAATGCCTGTAGGCGTACATTAAGGTTTGAGTTTTGAAGGCCATCTGTTGGCAGAAGCGCCTGCCATCACCCAACGATCCCTATAATATTGGCTCCGTGAATATGTCTTCGAAAGCTTGTGGGCCTCGTTGCAGATATTTATTCACGTAATAATGCAATAAGGTTGATTGTATTGATGTTGCGTCACCTAAAGCTTCTCATTGGCAGAGCACACCCCGACCTTACGCGAGTGGCGCATATTACCAAATGGAGTAGGCCCGATCTGGGCGATATAAAGTCTATTGAGACAGCTTCTTTTCCATTCCTAATTTGGTTCTGTTCCTAATTTTGACTGGGGCTGACGATACAGTATACTACGCGGACACACTTCTCACTCATTGTATTAATTGGCGATACTGGCTGTAAATAAAGATCCGTGACAGTCCTTATCGCTTATCTCCACGTATACTTCTGAATATAACAAATGCGAATGCGAAATTTTCTTCTCATTTCGACTAAATGGGATGCATAATTTCTATTGGGTCGCCATGACCGGTGATCTTTGTGCGGAGCTATAACATGGGTCACAGGTGCAGTCTTATTCTCCACCTACTCTGAACCAGTATCACCCCCCATTAAACCTATCTTACAAACCATCTCCACCTCTTCCACAAATCGATGGATCCTTTGCGTTCCATCAAACCCGCCGCGGTCCTCATCGGGATCGTGGCCGCACTTTTTTCTCAAAAATATATGTTGGGAGTGGCCTTGGTCGGCCTCATCGAGTCATTGACTCCCGGCATTGGGGCCAGATTTTCTATGATGTTGACAGATATTGTTCTATCAACGCTGTAAGCATTTTTCCCATTCCTTCTCCACCGCCACCGCCACTTATACTTACATTCGCCATAGGGCCTCCTTCGCCACAACATCCCTGCTGGTCTCTCGGTCGTTGTTCTCTCTTCTTCTCCGCGACTTGGTCGGCCACATCGAGTCATTGACTCCCGGCATTGGGGCCAGATTGTCTATGATGTTGACAGATATTGTTCTATCAACGCTGTAAGCATTTTTCCCATTCCTTCTCCACCGCCACCGCCACTTATACTTACATTCGCCATAGGGCCTCCTTCGCCACAACATCCCTGCTGGTCTCTCGGTCGTTGTTCTCTCTTCTTCTCCGCGACTTGGTCGGCCTCATCGAGTCATTGACTTCCGGCATTGGGCCAGATTGTCTATGATGTTGACAGATATTGTTCTATCAACGCCGTAAGCATTTTTCCCATTCCTTCTCCACCACCACCGCCACTTATACTTACATTCGCCATAGGGCCTCCTTCGCCACAACATCCCTGCTGGTCTCTCGGTCGTTGTTCTCCCTTCTTCTCCGCCACTTGATTGCAGCATGGCAACTCGGGTTTTTGGACAAGATGACGGGATTGTCCATCGCGTTGGAGGGGAGGCTTCCTGGTATCGACACTGATGTGAGGTACAACATCTTCTCCAGCATGTTCGCTGCATGTAGGTTTCTCTTCAATTTCGGCCTGGATCTTAATGAGGCAAGGAGGTCGCTTCGTCTGCTTCCCGATAATACCCTCACACGCTCGTTGCATGTTGTCTGTTATGGTGATGTGTGAGTCACAGTTCCTCTTTCCATAAATATTATCTCGTGCTCATGCAAGTGTTCTTTTTGACAGATTGTATCCCCTCGCGACTGAAAGCCTTGCGACAATGATTACGCTCAACGATTACATGGGAAAGAGGAGTTTACTCGTCGCCCAGTTCCCAACTGTGTTGGTCAAACACATTGAGGAGACTGTCTGTCCTGAGCTCAAGAGACGGTGAGATTTTAGACACTTATGTATAGTTAATGTTTGCTGATTGATTCTGAATTAATCCAGCCATGTTTCGGCGTTTCGCACCGCATTTCTTACATTTGTGTGTTGCGTGATTGCGTTCATGGTACTCACTGTCATTGTACATGTCTTGCTGCGACGTCTGGGAAGACTAGTATTTAAACAGATAGCTGTCGTTGTCATCGCGTCATCCGTCCCAGTGACCGTGACCATTCCATCCCCCCATCACCTGCCTTCACCACGTCGGTGCAGTTAGGGACGGGGTCAGAGAACAAAGACGCGAAGCTTCCTACGGCGGCAGTAACAACACTCAATGCTACCGATGTGGGTGTTCCGGTCGGGAGTAGTGGTGCACCCGCTGCGAATGACCGCAGCGGTCACGCACAGGTCAACCCAGCAAAGTCCTTGGATGCCATGAATGCAGAACATGCGGCGGATATTAACGGCACTGCGCAGAAGGGTCACGTTAAGCACCATGACAGATCCAGTGATGCTGTTCCAGGTTCGTGCAGCATATTTCATCATTTTTATCGTACACTTACTTTAAAATATTTATTACTTTTGAAGATCACGCTGTCAATCCCATTCCTCCCTCCCTCCCTGCAGCTCCACCAGTGACGTTTTTACCAAGTACATTAACTCATCACGACTGTTCAAGTCAGGCCAACTCCCCCCTAGATAGTGGTGATACGACATCGGCTAACGCGGGAGTAGACATCTCCGTAGCGGTATTCCGGTCACATGCGGTGAGAAAGATCTTCAGGTCGAGGCATTTGGTTCGTTGTGCATCAATCTTTCCTATGATTTTCATCACAACTTATCCGAACGCACGATCATTGCAGACATGCCTGTGGCACCATCGGCGACGCTCCCGATAACTGCATCCGTTGACTCCGACGTACCATGTCAGGCCGACTCGTCTTTTGACAGTGGTGACACGACTTTGGTAAATGATGACAGGATTTATGAACAGCAAGCCGCAGAAGGTGCTAATTCGGCTTCCTTTTCATTATGTGAAGTACTAACATTTGCGTTCCATATAGCAGGATTGATTCCGGCGTCTGCACAACTCAGTGGTGACAAGAGACCTGAGACGCTGAGAAGGTAACGTTTATTCACTTCTATCCCAAGAGACAAGCAATATAATCACAAGTCAACAGGTCTGACGATGGGCAGAAGTCTATTCCGTAGGTGTCCTTCACGCCCAAATTTAATATTCACCATCTTATCACGTTTCAGTGTTGGGGGTCTCGTGGAAGCCATGGATTTGTTCCTGAATAAAATGGAGATTCCTGTAAGTCGACATGTGTGTAGCTCTCCGTTAAACATGGCGCTAATGCGCGCAAGCAGCAGTTTGACTCCTTCAAGGCTACCAACGACTCTTCCGTGGTGTCTATTAACAAGGTTGAAAACTCCTCGGATCAGATGGACCATCCTGAGTACGTATTGCTTCGGTTTGATTATTTTGTCATGATCATATCTCGTGTCGCGCAGGCTTCAATCCGAGCAAAAGGTTCAGGATGAGAAAGATAAGCACGAGAAGGACAAGGACACTTTTCCGGCTAGTGTGGAGGAACTTGTGAGTGAAATTTCACATAGCCAGTCGTGACCATGTTATTAACGTTCCCGTAAAGCAAAGGATCGTGAATGGAAGCCAAAACTCGGCGTTTGTATTACCGACCACTTCCTCTGCCGAGCAAGCTGCTGCGGATCTGACTGGACCTGGAAGAAGGCGTAGCAATATGAGGCATGCTAGTGGCACTGCCCAAAAAACACGCCCTACCTTGGACCTTTCGGCCTTGGTAAGTTACTTTGATAAGGCTTTCTCCCAAAAGACATAAAAATTGATTTCTGTTAATAAAAATATAGACTTCTCGGCCGGCATCGACATACTTCTCACATCCATTCCCAGTGATGGAGAGGGTCGCTGCACCGTCGCTGTTTGTCCCACTGGTGAGTTTCATCACAAAATCTCGGAAGAATTATCTCATGAACCGCTTCAGAGTGCGGGCGTGCCGCCTTTGCTTCCGTCTCCGCTGCCGCCACCGCCCGCGTCCGAGGACCTCCAGGCCGAACCCCAACTCCCTACACCAGATCCGAGTTTTCATAAAGGGTTGTCCCAACCGCCCCAGAGTGCAGTCGCGCCGCCTCTGTCTCCGTCTCCGCTGCCGCTACCGCCACCGCCTGCGTCCGAGCACCTCCAGGACGAACTCCCCCCCCCTACATCAGCTCCGAGCCTGCGCAAGGCTAAACCGGTGCCGGTGACAAAAAAGGGTGGGAAGAGGCACAAATAAAGGAGTTCCCTATCCTTCTCAGCTTTCTCTTCTCTTCTCTCTCTCTCTCTCTCTCTCTCTCTCTCTTTTGTCTTCTTTCTTCTTTTTTAATGTGTGCATCTTATTTCGTACCTTTCTTATTTTGAGGTGGGGCTCTGAAGGCTAATTTTCGTGTTTGAGGATATAGTAAGCCCGTCGCTTCCATCGTAACTCCCACCTACGTCGTTAACCTCCATTGCACAGCTTGGTGTCTAAGAAGTCAGTAAGTCAGATCGTTTATGATCCTGTGTTGTGAGACGGTACGGGCTACGATGAGGATGTGCGACCGGATGTGCAAATGTAAGCCCTAATTCCACTCTTCCAACACACTTTGTTGATTATGTGGCTTGCTGGCCGCTTTCTCCCAGACGTCCTGGATCCATGGAGTGTCGTGAAACGAATAACGATGGATCAATCCGTAATGACTGGTGTATGTACGGTATTATTTCTTTATATCACTGTCTCTAACACCGCTTATTGTTACAGACCAGAGGTCATTCCAGGACAACGACAGTTCAAATCGTTCACATCCTTATATACCAGTCAGAACGGATATTAATTCCTTGCAAGCGACAAAAGTGTGAGTTGTTGGTCCCTCAATTCACTGTCACGAACTCTCGTTTATACTTAGCCGTTAGCCATCGTGTCCAACCAACTTATTTACCATTCAGTCTCATTCCTCTATCGGTTCCGGATGATCTGCTCTAGGATTATTTTGTGAGAGAAGCCATCGTGCTTTATTCTATCCGTGACTGACCTTTGTACAGACTAGACTA